>VXBZ01006327.1:18216-41891 GCA_013399135.1 Heliornis fulica | reverse complement strand
TGGGGTGCTGACTGGGGTGTGGGGGTGCTGGCTGCAGTGTGGGGTGCTGACTGCGGTGTGGGGGTGCTGGCTGCAGGCAGGGAAGTGCAGGCTAAAGCTGCCTGGAAAAACCTGTCGGCAGAAAAACCTCAGAGAAAAGCATTTGGCCTTGGCAGAATAAAAATAAACACTGGGACGGGGCAGGGAGGCAGGAAAGAGTTAGTGACAAACGCCGTGCGCGGCTGGGGAGATGAGGGGTTATTGGTATTGTGGGGGGAGGGAGACGCTGAGAGGCAGTGAAAACACAATTTGGCCTAAAATTGAATTTCTCTGATAAGGAATTTCAGAAGCGGCTGCCTCATTCACTGTGCGGCCAAATAATCATATGCGCTTTAATAATCTTTATTTTACAGGAGTACGTTGCCAGGGCAACAGAGTGTAAGCAGGAGAACAGCACCTTGCAGATCACAAAGGCAAATCTGCAGAAAGAAATTTCAGCGAGTTTCTCTCTCCCTTTCGCGATGTAATGACGACTTATTTTTCATGCGCCGAATTAATAATCTTATTGAAAGATCCTTTCCACGTTTCTCTTATTCTTGTCTGTCTGAGCGTGGACAATGGTAGGAGCCGGGGATTGTCGAGCCCACTGGGCTCAGCAAACTAACAGATGTAATGTGTTTAGCATTTTTATGTAATTACTTTTTATTGCTATTTTACCCCTTCTTCTATTCCTCCCCGGCCGGTTGCTGTTTCCTTTCCGTTCCGGCCCAATCAGGTGATGGTGAGGGGCTGGGGGAGAGTTAGTAATTGACTGCATTAATCGGAAATTATTAGTTGAACGTATTTCCAAGGGTGGGGGTTGGTCGCAGAAAGAGACCTTTTAGGAGGGGATGAATTGAATTATGGCCGATGCCATAATGAAGCCTCCAGGCTGTGCGCTGCGGATAGGACAGTCGTCCTCACAAAGGCTTTAGTGTTATTTATAACGGGCTCTGCTCTCTGGGTGAAAAACAATATGTTGCCCTACTGACATCCACTGGATGTGGGTGTCGCGATGAGCTGGTCTGAAAACAGGCTGGTTTGGTGCGGTTGCAAATGAGCTGAAGTCGGAGCTTTGGCGCTGGTTGGACTGGGAGCAGGAGCGTCGCGACCGAGCCTGTGGCAGGGCGCAGTTTGTGACCAGCCTCAGTCTTGTAAACATTTTGTGTCTCGGTCCTTTTCCCAGGGGCCGGAGCTCTGGAAGTAAGTGTGGGAAAGACAGTGGTTGTGGGCTGCAGGACGGGGCGGGGGGTTCTCTCAAACTGCGTACAACCCCAGTTTGTCTCGCCGCGGCTGATGAATTCCCAGAAATTAGGAACAAAGGCTGTCACTTCAGCTCAGCTGTCTGCTGTGCTGCAGCTTGGCCTGGTCTCATGTGGGCTCCCAGACAAGGCAGAGCGTCTCAACATGCATTTCTGGTGCATGAGGCACCAAAACACACCAACTGCAATGGCAGCGGTGGCGGGGCTGCGGGGAGGCACCGCGACGGGGTTGCACAGCCTTGTCCAAGAAGGTCATTCCGGCTTCTCGTGGCTTGGCTTCAGCTTACCAGCATTACTGGAAGGCAGTTAGTTCTTCAGACACCGGCACAGAGATGCCCCTGTCCTGCATCCGCAAGCAACTAGTGTACATAACTGCCAGGTAGCATTGCTGCTACGGGATTGCTTCCGACCAAATACTGCTGGGCCTCCCTCAGCAGGCAGCTGCCACGTGACACTGGATGGGGTTGTCCTTGAACTGGGATGTCACAGACAGTAAGAGCTGGTCTGGGCTGTGTTGTGGGAATCGCTGGAGCTGGTTTACGGTGTGTGGCTTCTGTGGAGAGCCGTTGGAGCGGCACGTGGGGCCGAGGCCGATCAGGTACGGGAACAGTTGGTGCAGGACATTGATAGGGAGCCGGGCACGAGGCCCGTTGGTTCCCTCTGTAGTTTTGTGGTGTCCAGATTCTGAGGCCCGAGTGAAGTTGAGTGGCCTCGTTCAGCGAACGGGACGGTGTTTGGGCCCTGGGCACCAGACGGGGAACTGTGCAGCAGTCGAGCGCAGGGCAAAGAGGTGCACAAGTGAGATGAGCAGCTGACACGACACGGACGGACTCCAGGCAGGTGTCTACAGGCCATGTGTGAGGACAGGCTGCTGTTACCAATGGAACTTCAGCTTTATCTCAAAATGTCGTGTGCTGATCCGAAACACCATTGTGTCAGATGATGCTGTGGCATAAACCGATTCAACTGTAGGGTTATGCAAGCCAGTAATTTATGTTAAGTCTCTCTATAAAATACAGAGCTGTATATATTATATATAATAGCTAAGTATATACAACTGACTATTTGTAGTTTGTGATCACATACATAGATAATTCTTTCAGCAACAAAGACAATGCATTTAGGGTGGTAATACAAAGAAGGGAAAAAAAAACCCACTCTTGTTTTCTGAGGAAACATCTCTGAGGTTTCATTTTCCTGGCTACTAAACAAAGGAATTAGCAATAATTTAACTACTGGTAAAGGCTTCATCTTATTAGAAAACTTAATGTCAGAACTGCATAATGCTGAACTACCTCATTCTTTCTAATACCCAACCATAGTGTTTTCTGTAGTCATTTTAGTGATTTCCCCTTTTATTTTTTAACGGACAAGTCTGATTACTAGAACAGTTACATTAGCTGGCCCGTTATTTTCCTTACGACTTATAGAAGGGGAAAAAGGCTTTTGATAAAGTAGAAAAGGCTTGATTACTTATCAAACCCTTTCTATTATCATAAAAGCACAGGTAGGTTACCAGCCCTGCGTAGGAGCAGTCTGAAATAGAAGGAAAAGGTGTTTGACAATACACGGGAGACTGAGTGCCCCGCCAGATTCCAGCGGGCTTGGGTATATTTGGGAAAGGACTTCTTTGTTTCTATAGATACATAGAAACTATGGAGAAATGTCCTTCTCAGCTTCTACCTCTGTATTATTAGCACAAGAGGTACAAAAGGAAGGAGAAGCCTTTTGTTTTGACAGGGATTGAGGAGAGATGTTACCCATCTGATGTCTCCAGACATAGTAGCTGGAGATGAAGTGGCAGAAGGTTTGAGGAAAGCCAAGAAGCCTCTGGAAATCTCAAGTAAAGCTGACAATGCAAGATCTGTAACCCAGATTTAGATGAAGTCAACTTCCATGCCGCTTTGACTGACAGCATTATTTTTTAATTATTATTTGGTATTAGCTGGTTTTCATCAGAGCCCAGAGCTCTGCCTCTCTGAGCTGTAGCCAAGGAGATGTCCAGGGTATTTGTCTGATGTGCAGAGCCACGTTTCACAAGGCCCTCTGCACCGTTTTCAATGGTTTTGTCTGTTTGTAACACAACATAACCTAGTAAAAGCAGTTGCCTTTGGTGAAGCCCACCAGAAGGTTGCTGACTCCAACCAGCTGGGACCAGGATAAGAACTGTGGGCAAGGTAAGGTGATGCTGGCTGCCAAACCCTGCTTTTTGTTGGCTTAGGAGGTGGCTTTCTTGACTCTTTAAGCCCATACTGGACTAGAATGCTATTTACTGGACCTTCTTTAGTGCTTTTTAAAGATTTTTTTTTTTCTGCTTTAATCATAATACATTTTCCAATGTAGAAAGTGAAAAGGCTGATTATCTGTTCTTTGAGAGAACTGGTGGGGAAGCCCAAGGTATGGGGCAAGGTGATAGAATCTGTCCTTGTTGAAGGTGGAACATAAGCTACTTGCCATTCACGGATCGTCACAGCATCTTTGCACTGATTTTTCTGTGTGTGTCAGGAACAGTAGGATAAGATTTTGGTAAGAAATCGTAGCCCTGCTACTCAGATACCCCTAATATTTCTAGCACAAAATCTGGGCAATTTACCCTTCCTGCCAGTTTGTATCCTGCTGCCTTTTGAAATGGAAACTCTTCTGACCCTGTAACCCCTGTGTTACTCTGAATAAAACTCTTTTTAATTGTGTTTTGAAGGGGCATGCAGGGAGCTCCCACACTGCTAATCAGCTTTGCTGGGTTGGATACGTATCTCCAGGATTCATGTTGGCAGATATAATTGCAGCTCTGCATCAGCGATTTAATGCCGAAGGACTTTAAAGGTGCAGGTCCTCGTTTCTATCGGTGGTGCTGCAGAGCAGGGCCGGCTCCTGCCCGGTGGGACGGGGTGCGGGCACTGCGCTGTGCGCGGGAGCGGAGCCCGGGCCGCGCACCCACGCACAGGCTCGCTGGCTTGGGCACAGCATCAGTGACACGGCTCTGGGGTGAGACTCCTGCGCCTGCGCTATATGCTGGGCAAGTGCAGGCAGTCCTTATGCCTCATGGCTTTTCACACAATTAAAAATAAACCAAGGCCAACCAAAAACCCAGTTCCAGAGAGAACCTGTTTTGTTCTGGTCAGTACAAGGCCTGGGTCATTGAAATGGCTGCTTTTAAAGTAGACCTGTCATTACGCTGTTCAATGCCGTCTATAGCCTGGATTTGGAGCACTGACAGCTGCCTGCCAGAGCCTCAGCAGCTCGGAGGGACCGTCCTGCTGAAAGATCCCTTTCAGGGGAATCTGCTTTGGCAGGTCCTTGTACATTTCACCTCCCTTCCCTACATCCTTTGCCTTCTCCTCTGTCTCAAAGTGTAAATGTTGCTTCAGACTCTTCATGTTTTAGTATGAACGTATTTAACATGGGGCTTGTCCCAGCCGGCACCCAGAGCAGTCCCTATGCAGAGTTGCCTTCAGTCTGTTGGCAGCTCCACTAATGTGCCTCTGTCTGGTCTTCAGCATTCCCAAAGTAGGAATGCTACTTAACCCGAGTCCTGGCTCCCCGCTTGTTTGATCAGCAGCGGCGACGCAGTAACTGCCTCGGACAAATGACTGTACTAAGAGCACTCCCAATTGCCCTGCAATGAAACTGCTGTCCTCCCTGAAAGCAAAGACAAGGATAGAAAGGGCAAGTATGATTGGAAGGTCAACAAGTTTGAGCACTGACAGAATGAAAGAAACAAATTATAACGCCGAGGACATGATGCTGAAAATGCCCCGTGTCTAATTCCTGGCTCAGCCAGAGCCAAGGTGTGTTGGCTCGAGTGCTCGCCATCCCGGTGCCTCGCGGGATCCAGACTCCTGGCACCCTCGCAGCCTCTGGGCAGACAATTTTTGTGTGTTGATCTTCAGTGCTGGAGATCACACTTGGATCAGAAGCTGCTGAGCACCAGTCACACTGCTTGAAAAGGGACACCTGGTGCTCCGTGCCCGTGGGGGTCCTGGCCGTGCGCCGGGTGTAGCCCCCCCACATCGTGGTGTGTCGGGGTGTGCCGTGCGCCTGGCTCTTGCTGGAATTTCTCTCTTAACTAGGTGCAAGGAGAAACTGTTCTTCAGAGCGGCCTCAAATGAGGTAGGAAAGTAAAAACATGTTGCAGCTTCTGTTTTCTGTCATCTTGTCCACCGGTCCCACAGGGGACGGTTGGCAGAGCCGGCTGCCATGCGTCGTCCTGCTGCGCCAGCACCAGGAGCACTCCGGTGGCTTCAGATTCAGCCTGAGGGAGCTCTGCCTTGTTTGGTTTTGGCTGAACTTCCACTCGCCGTGGTAAAATAGGGAAAAAGCAAACTTGGGGGGCATTTTCCATCTTACAGTTCTGCTGGCTCTAAGCTCTTTTAAATCACGAGGATTTTAAAAGGCTAATTGCCTTTTTGGCTTTTGAAACTGACACTTTTATTTGTAGGGCTGTTTAATTTTTTTACCTTCATAAACCTGCAGATCCATCTGTCTCTACACAACTGCCTCGTGTTTCCCTTATGTTTCCAGGACCTGAACCCTGAACAAGGGCTCCACTGGCACTGGTCTGTGGGGTGTCGTATGGGCTTATGAGCCATGTTCAGTGCCCCAGTGACTGCGAGCAGCAGAGGGGTGGGATTCTTTGGTGAACAGAGAGAGGCAGCAGCGGTGGAGGCAGGAACATAACACAGAGAAGACCTGAGAGGACAGGCATGTGGCCTTGGTGTGTGGGGTGCCAGCGTCCGTGCCGCCTGATTCATGCCCAGTTCATGGGGTCACTCGCCTGCATGTCCTGAGCTGGCGCAGCGGCTGGGGGGGTGCCAGGCTCCTGCAGGCAGCTCGGTTGCAGCCGTATCTCTCCTGTAAGTCATTCAGTGCTCGTTGGGAGTAATGGCTTGAACTCAACTGCTTTATGTTCCAGGTACTACTTTGACCCCTGGGCTATAGCATCAGCCTGGTGATTATTCGGTTTCTTTTATGAAGTGTCTTAGCGCCACAGGATAGAGTGCCAGACGTCCCCGCGCGGCCTGACGCTCAGAGTGCTCATCGGGGAGGGACGGACATGGCAGTGCAGGGCTCGGGCATAGATCTTGTGCTGTCCCACGGCACCCGTGACTGCTTTGATAACGTGGGGCTGCTGCAGTAGCAATTAGTGCCATAACCTTTGGGCTTCTCATTTTTATTATTTGTTTGCACAGGTAGATCATTTAAAATCTTGATGTGCTCTGTTTTATTACCCCAAAGCACGTGTGAAATACTGTAGTGCATATCACCACCTCTAACTGTGAAGTGTCTGAACAAAGGACTTAAAAAAACCCACATTGTGCAGAGTGTAGTACGGGATGTTTCATGGGGAAAGTAATTCCTGCAGAGAGAAGGTCTCGGTGATGGAAGCTCACACCAGCTGGAGCTGCACAGTCCTGTGCCAGGCTGGACAGGTAGAGGTGAGACCACTAACCAGTAGTCCCTGTCCAGCTGAAGGACGATGCAGCCTTCTGCTTACATGTGCACAGATTTGCTTTCTGTAGGTGAATATCCCAGTCACCATGGCTCTAACAGAGAAACGAGGTCCCTTCTGCCCCGAAAGCACTAACCCGGGATGTGATCCCTGACCATCAGAACGGTTGAAATTGTGGTTATGTGGTGTGGTCTTCAGAAACCATGTTCTCTGAATCATTTTGATTCCAGGGTACCCTGTAGACCTTGCTGCACATTTCAGGAACAGCTCCTCCAATGAGGCATTCGGAGAAAACCAACCGTGCTGGTTGGACAAATCCCCCACCCTCCCAGAGGAGCAGGTCTCCTTTGGGGCAGGATGGAAGCACCCATTTTCTTATGTCCTGAAATGGCAGAACACTTTGGGTTGAAGGGACCTTTCAGATCATCTCGTCCAGCCACTCTGCGGTGGGCAGGGACACCCTGTGTCTGTGCCCCACCACCTCGTTCTCTACCGTGCTTGGCCTGTTCGAGAGCTGCAGAATTACTGCGCTGATTTGCGATACGGAGTTCAGGGGCGACGGTGGCTCTCGGGGAATGTTGTCGGTGTGGTGTGGACACGGTGCCAGTCGGGGGGAGAGCAGTGTCACTCGCTTCCCGCTTGGATGTGCTGGCCGGGAGGAACGCGGAAGATCCGTGCCAGAGCGCGGTTAGGAGGATCAATAAACCACGGGACGTTTCGGATTCTGGCTGTGTGACTGTGTGTGACTGTGTGTGTGTGACTGTGTGTGTGAGGCGGTGGCGGGGTTGGTCTCAGAGCTGTGTCCCAGAGACCAGCACCTGGACACCGCTCACCGTCCTGAGCGCCAGCGCAGAACTGAAGCTGAGACAAAGAACAGCAGAAAGCCTCACATTTGGCAAGGCCCTGGAAAAGTGGACAGGGAAGGAAAGGAAACAGGACCTCAGCACATCCTTAAAAATGCCTTGCAGTGATGTTTGTCCCTGCTGAGGCTTTGCCCTTTGCTGGGTGGGATGACTGAAGTAAAACCGGCTCTAAACCTGAAGTACTCACTCCCTCTCTCCGCCCAGTTCCTCGGCTGGTGCTCACTGGAGTTCTGACTAAACAGACCTCTCTGGTGAGCGAACGGGGTGTTTCGGTTTCGTGCCAGCCGGTTGTGTGCTCTGGCACACACTTTGCTTCCTGCCAAGATGGAATTGTGGGGTGGCCAGTGCTGGGGTTCAGCACCCACAACCTCAGCATTTCTTGAGAGCGACCAGCACTTTTGAGGAGGGAAAAACCATGCCGGGATGTTCCTCTGCTTCGTGAGAGGAGCCTGGTTATCAGGAGCATTCACCGTTCCCAGCCCTTGCTGGGGCTGCAGATGCTCAGGGTGACGGATCGCAGCTCAGAGGAGAGGCTCCAGGCTTTGTGACCTCTGCTGTGAGTTTTAGGAGAAGGTAATTTTAGAGTAAAGCAGAAGTTACCCCTGCACTCACCTGGGATTGAGAATGACACTGATGCAGTCACAGGAAGGCCGTGAGCTGCTGGAGTGTCACCTGTGATACGGTTGATGTGTAGCAGCTGAACTGGCCAGACCTCGCGAGGATTTTTATCTCTAGGAGTTCTTCAGTGAAACCAAAACTCACCAGAAGAAAAATCTTCAGGTCCTTTTAAGCAGAGTCCTACTTAAACTGCTTAGTAGTTTGTGAATTGAGGTGATTGTACTAATTGGATGTTAGACAGAGGGCTGATTGAGTTCACATCTCATGGTTGGAAATCACGAGCAGTGAAAGCTTAATTCACCATGCTGTTATCACATCACCTTCTGTTTCAGGAGTCACTGGCCTTTGTTCACATTAGACTCAAATGCTTGTGTTACCGTACAGCGCTTTAAATAGCCCAGGGTCCGGACGCTTCTTGCAAGGCCAAGACAGATGGAGGAGTCTGGACCTCGGTACTCGTGAGCAGAGCTCAGCTCTGCTTGGTGTGAGGGCAGAAACCATCACACACAGTTCCTCCCGTTCTGCCTCCAGAACAGGGTGCCCTGTTCCTCTCTGGTATGCGTTTCCTCCGCCTCCTCGGATGGCGGTGATTGTACTTTACTTTTCTGGAGCTCACGGGCTCACTTGCACATGAAGCTGCAAACTGGTCTTGTGCAGTGGAACCAAGGCACCAGTTGGCAGATCATCTCCAAGTCTCCTCCTCCAAAAGCCAGCCCCTTCCATTGCCTCTCTGTGCACAACCACTCCTGTTGGCTGCAATGCCAAGGCTTCTCTAGGCAGCTTGAGGGGCTCCACTCAGCCAGGGGCCAGCTTGCAAGAGCACAGTGCTGGGCACCGCTGTACTGCGGTGATGGGAGCAGTGTCCAGCCTGGTTCTGCACCAGCAGCACCATGATGAGCTGCACCTCTGAGAAACACTGCAGGGTCGGGCTGCCTGAGCTACAAGCATCCCCGGACGGGTGCACACCCATCTGCAAAGGGTCTCTTGGGGCCAGGGACTGGCCTCGGCGCTGGGACTGGGCTGCCTGCGCGGCCACAGACACTGAGCCACGAGCCATCCTCGCCTCCTGCCGGGGGGCCTTTCAAGGAGTGTTTGCCACCTTGCCTCTGCCTGCTTCTAGTCAGGGGCCAGATGGCTCCTGGTCACCGTCTTTACCTGCTCGGGGCCGTACGCCTGGGGGCACCTGTGGGCTGGATGGGATGCAGTGATGAACTTCAGAGAGCAAAGGTCTCGGGTCTGTCACCTTCCCCTGTCGGTTCTGGCCACGAGGAAATTAGCTCTAAGGAAAATCTGCTTTTAAGATTAATTTCTTGTTAAGTTTTAGCTTTATTTGTCAAATGAATTTTCTGTTAACTGAAAAAAAAGAGATAATAAGGGGGTTTTTTTGTGTGTTGTAGGGGGGTTTAGTTTGTTCTTTTAAAAAAATTGGTTCGTCTTTTCCATGGTACTCGGCTCTTCCAGCTGAGGAAATCCACAGTAAATTTCCATAATGCTTCTCATAGCACCTTGCTTTGTTGACTGTTTTGTTTATTGGATTTCTTATTTAAAATCTGTTTCTTTATGGCTTTCTCTTTAATTTCTTTTTCTTTAGCAGGGCTGCATGAAGGTAAGCCGAGTCCCAAAGCTATTCTATCCTAAGTTCTGGTATTTTATATATATAAAACTTCAGGGCTGATGGCAGCGATACCTGGGATTATTTATGGGTTTTCATAAAAAAGAAAGAGGAAAATACAGAATTGCATGGCTTCTCTCTTCCTTCCCCTCTTCCCAACCCCCTCCCCACAGAGGAGTTTAATTTTAAATGATAAATGTGGAAATTAGAGACCGTCGAGAAAATCCAATTTGGTGAGGAGTTTTAAAAATCCCATAATAAACGCAGAGTGAAATGTATGATTTAATGCGGGGCGCCAATGGCTGCTATTATGTGCTATTAGCAAATCGGGGTTGAGAGTGAATCTTTATCACTTGGTGAGTGCGGGCTGGGCCTGCCTTTGCTTCTGCTATTGATTTGTAGCCGCTTGTCATAATGACATCGGGAAGCAATGAATGGAAGATGTGCTTTTGATAGGATTGAAGGGGTGCAAAGGGGGGAGAAAAAATTCAGCAAGTTTTCTATCTCTTCTGCCTGATTAGATTTTTTTCTTCTTTTAAGAGCTTTCACATTCCAATAAAAATGCTAAATCAGCTCTGAAGCAGAATTGTTAGGGAGTAAATAGCAAGTCACATTTAGAGGAGGGAAAGATCTGACTTTACAGCCCTGACTTTACAGCCACGGGTGAATCTAGAGACCATCCCTGGGTGCTTGGGGGCTGAGTAAGGGCAGCTGCCTGGACGGCTCCAGGACGTGGTCTGGGGGGTGAGGAGCTGCCTCGCCCGAGCGCACCCGAGGTCGTTGTGGAGAGCAGCGTGTGTTCCCTATCTCTGGACCCACAGTGCCTCGAAGGGAAGCGCCAGGCAGGCGGTGAAGGACGAAGGTCTCCTCGCGCCGGGGCGGGACGGCCTCCGGCACTTCGGTTCCGGTCAGAACTGTTTCTCCTCAGAAATCCAAAGCGCAGGACGGCCGCGCTGGCCGGGCACCACCTGCCTGCGCCGGGGGCGGCTGCGAGGGGGCTCTTCGGGAGTGCTCCCCCCACGGGTCGGGTGCACGTGCCATACGAGGCAAAGGCCCGCGGGCACTGTGAGCGTGTGGGGGTCCTGCGCATGCACCTCCGACCGGCAGATCCGTGCCATGTTGATTGGCTGCCTCTCGGTCCTTCTGCTCCCCCGGGAAAGGGGGTCCTGTGTGCACCCCGCAGAGCAGAGCTCCGCTCCACGTCCCTCCTATGGAAGTCCATAGACCTCTTCTCTCAGTGTTTCTCTTGGTGCTACTGTTGTTATCACCCCGGCAGCTGCAGGCTGCGTGAGGGCTGTGGCTGACTAAGGGTCCTCCCCTTTAGGCTGACCACCCTCAGCTACTCCTGCTGACAGAGACCCTCACCGTACCGCCGAAGGAGCCTGGTTTCCAGGGCTCACTGTCAGGAGTCTGGAATGGCAGATTAGAAATCAATGCAGAGAGTCCAAGTGCCTACTTCATCATTCAGAAGAAAGAAATACAGTATTTCTGGTCTGAGCCTTGCACTCATTAAAATCACATCCTTTAAAAAAGCCTTTAAATTAAAACAGTGATGGGGAGAATTTCGTGCAGAGGGAAGGTTCTGAGGGCAGACAGGCTGAAGACAGTGTGCAGATTTAGTGGTGTTTACCACTCAACCCACTGGTCTTACTTGGGATTCCAGGTGTGTGCTGTGTTTGTGTCAGGAAGTTTGTAATCGAACGTGACCGTAACACGGCAGTCGTGGGAAGCTGGGAGTATCTGGCTGGGGGAGCAGCAGGACAGACAGGTGACCCTGCTCCAGCAGGGATTGGACTGGGTGATCTTTGGAGGTCCCTTGTGACTCCTGACCTTCTGTGATTCCATGATCCCGGGAGGCAGAGATGAGTCCTCGTGCAGGAGGCTGGTGCCTGTGAGGCACAGAGCACGGCTCTGGGCTCAGCCACAGGCGAGACCCTGGCAGCAGTGTCTGCTGGCCGTTGGCGTGAGACGGTCCTGAGCTCAGTGGCAGGAGCCAGACAACGGTCTCTGGGACAGACAGAACCCATGGCCAGGTATGGACCCCATCCTGTCCTCGACAGATGGCTGTAGGTAGGCAGAGGAGCCCACCCATGGAGCCAGCGCAGACCCCGATGCCTTTGAGCGCGGATCCAGCCGCACAGCCGCCAGCACGGTCTGCAACCTGCCCTTGCCATAGTGGCACTTGGCAGCACTGCCCAGGCAGGCTGGCTTCAGGATCACTTCAAAACAGGCTCAGAACATGCTTCAGAACGGATGCAGAATCCAAAGCACTGTCCTGGAGTGCTGGGCATGGACGCAGCCCTGAGAAACGGGCTGTGCAACAACGGGGAGGGTGGCAAACCCTGGAGATTGTTACAACCAACACCTGAGCCAACAGACACAATGTGAAGCTGCTGCAGGAGAAATGCCTTCTGGAGACAGCGCAGGCCCGAGCTGAAGGAACCCAGCAGAGACGTAGATGCAGCTCTTGAGTATGACATCTACCTTATGACCGAGGCGGCGAGAGGAGTGATGGAAGAGGTGGCAAGCAGAGATCAATTACTTCTGTCGTATGTGTAGTAAGTTGATAACTGGACTTTTTGTGTTTGAGAAATTCACTTTAGAAGGGAGCTCACAGGGGATGTTGGATGTTTGTGATTTGCCCACTGAAGATGTCAACTGCTGACCGAGGAGAGACACGGGGTGGTAATGAGGATTTTGCCTGTCACTGCTAACGGAAGGAACAGTTTCAATTCAAGGATTACTTTTTCTGAGGTGCACCTTCAAGTCACAGTTCAGACTAGCGGCACACTTGCCAAACAGGAGAGATCATTCCTGTGGCCTTGAATGAAGCTGTGGGATCCCTTTGCTAGATGGCAAGTGCTGGTTTGGTCCAGTCTTCCGTGGTGTTTGGTCATAAAATAGCCCCGTTCTCTGCACTGGTTTGCAAAAGCAAATGGAGACTATGAACCAACTCTGGAAAGCTTTTGCCCTAACGCAGTATTGCTTCTAGAACAGCTGCTGGTGGGACACTTCTGAAGAGGTGCATCAGCACCAGCACACAGGGCGGCGTGCCAGGTGGTTTCTCTCTCTGCTCGTAGGTGCGGGGTTTATGACAGGAGCTGATACAACAACAGCTCTCAGACATGGAGAAGCTGCTGCCACGGGGAAGGGAATAACCTGTTTTCTGTGTTTAAGAATTAATGGCTGGAATAGCAGCTAAGTGGGATCAGCAGCCCCAAACCTGCTGTTCATCGGGTGATCGGTCTCATACAGAGGTTTGTGTCGTCGTCTTCAGGAACAAGGCTGAGCATACACTGATGAGTTCCTGAGCAACCCAATCTGATGAGACCTGCTTTGAGCAGGGGGTGGAACTAGACGTCCTCTGGAAGTCCCTTCCACCCTAAATCATCCTGTGATTTTGTTTTACATGTTATCTCAGAGACATTTTTTTGCAAGGTGGGCGGGAGGGGCCAGCTTTGGGCATCCTTTGTCTCTGCTCGTGGCAAGGGGGTTGGACTAGTTGACCTTTAAAAGCACTTTCCGACCCAAACGTTTCCATGATTATATGATTTGTGTGTTTTGCCTCAAAAGTTCAGGGGTTGTGTGGCCCATGGCATGACTCCGAGCAGTGGCACCAACCTCTGATGACTATTGAGATCCTTCCAAGCTGAGACAGATTAATTGTGCTAACCCCTTCCTTTGCTCTGTGACAAGGGCAAAGTAGCACAAGCCTGGCTGGACCTTGCATGTAGGACTACATGAAGAATAAACCAAGGCTCAAGACCAAAGGCACTAGTGAAACCTGGGAATCTAAAGTATTACATGGAGCAGTAAGGGGTGTTTGGGGAAGGGTTAGATGTTTCCTCTCACCTCATGTCTACTTTACTCCTTGTGTTCCTCTGCTTTGGAATTCAGCAGTCTGGCACATACCTGGACATGGAATGCTCTAAAACCGCAGTGACGAAGCGAAACGGTGGCATCCCAAACCATCACATAGTTTTGGTAAGAGCTTGTCAAGAGACTGAAACTGTGAATTAGCTGAACTGGGTTTGTTTCCTCTGTACTTCTTTTATGTTCTTTATATTCTTTTCTTTGGTTTAAAAGGGAGACAAGGAGAGCAAGCGTCAACAGGAGCTTCTAAAATTGTCTCTCTCCTTTCGGTAAGTACAGAAGATATATCTTTGCTGGATCCTAAAAGCACATTGATCATTTTCAATTTGGAAGCTTTTATGTAATAGCACTGTGTTTGTCACAGAAGACAAGTTCAGGGATGCTTATTGAGTTACTGTCTCCTAGAAAAGGCTCTCACAGGTTCTCCGTTATGCTGGGGGTCCCACTGCACGTGAACCTCTCCACTCCCCAGCACCAGGTAGGGCTCTGGCTCCAAATGTGACCGTCTGTTTCACAAAGTCCCCAGCAAGGAGGAGAACTCTCAGATGTTTGGAACACGGGAAAATGATGCATTGGGATAAATCAGGAGTTAACTTAATCGTGACCTCTTTAACAAAATCCTTTTGCAGGCAGATATGAGCCAGCCTGTCTGCTGCCAAATGGTCTTTCAAATCCTCTCCTTAAAAAAACCTGACCACCCTATCTTAGGTCAAAAGCACGAGCACCTTTGCACCGGTGCCGTTCGGGGACTACTGAGGCGTTGTGGAAGTTTTGTCTTGCACTCGTGTGGTTTTCAGGTTACCACATTTCTGTCCTCACAATGCAAACATCTCGATTTTCATGGGCTTTGCTGTAGACCCCTTCTTCAGGAACAAAGGGTGCAGTTTCTGGAGCTGTTTAAACCCAGATAACCGCTGGTGCTAAAAGGGAGCATTTGATCCCGCCCTTGTGCCCTTCCCAGCCTTGAAACCTGTTCTTCCCAACGGACGCCGGTGGCCCATCAGCCGCCCCGCGAGCGGATCAGAGGCCGTCCAGGTGAGAGCTGATGCAGGGTAGAGTTGTCACGTGGGGGTGGCAGGATGTCCTCCTCCTCAGAAGCTCTCAGGCATATCGGACTGAGCGCGTGGCAGAACCCCGGCGTGACGATTGATGAGGGTGTAGGGTGCTCAGTATTTGCTGGTTTAGGATGGAGGGTTGGCGAGGTGGACTCTAAGCTATTTCCAGCGCTCAGGGACTCTGGTGTTGAAGCTGACAGGCAGCACGATGGCCATGTGGCACGTTAGCGAATGGCGCTCATCCCCACGTGCCGTGTGGGCCGCAGTGGTGCGTGGGACGCGTGCCAGGCGCTTCGCAAGCGTCCTGTGACCGTCCATCTGGCTGGGTGGGGGAGTGTGCTAAGCAGCAGCCTCACTCTGGCTTCTGGGGTGAGAAATGTTCCTTGAAGGAGCCCATAAACCCGTCTCAGTGTACACAGGGAACATGTGTAACAAAGCACGTGTATCTCTGCTGCATTTAAGTCCTGAGTTTGTGAGACTGGTGTAGCAGGAGCACTAGGGATCTGCCCATCCTGCTGGTCTGAAAGCAGGATGGTGTTACCCCACCCACACCCAGGGGCGAGGACAGCTGTGGCCATGTCCAAAGGGACAGACAGCAGCAGACAGGTGGCAGCAAGGGATGAGACCAGCTGGAGGTGCCAGCAGCACAGACCGCTGTCCATGCTGAAGCACGATGGTGGCAGACAAGGGGGAACGGGAGTGGTGCTTATTTTTCAAGCAACACATCCCACCAAAACACCTGAGTGGAAGGGGGAGAGTCAGTAAAGTTGGATCTCTGGAGCTATGAGTGCTGAAGGGTGCCTGGAGACAGGGAAAAAAGACTGACAGAGCGAAGGACCGAAGAGGGAATGAAAACTTGGGAAGTGTGTCAAATCTTGGGTCATGAATTGGCATGTCCTGATGTCCCAGTGGAGCTGAGCTGGGACCAGATGAGCACAGAACTGAAATCTTCTACAAAAGAGATGAGGACAGGTCAAGAATAGACTTCTGTAGCCTGCAGACAGCTTGTCTGGAGTAGAGGCAAGACCTGTGCTACCAGTACCCCTAAGGACGCTGCAGCACCTGCCCTGATTTTCAGATTGCAGGGAAGGAGAGTGATAGAATAATATGTGGTAAAATCAAAGGGCTAAAGAAACCTGTTTGTGGAGTGGCAAATGTGACAGTTTGCTGGTGTGGAGGGAGATGAGAGCCAGGACTGCAAGAATGGAGAATGTAGTAAGGAGAAACCAGTGTCTTGGTTTGGGCATCATGCCCAAGGATTCTTGCAGTAGTCGTGAGCTGGTGCAGAGAGCAACGACTCCACCAGCACCTGACTGGTCATGGCACTCTCAGGGAGATACACCCTTCCCTGCAGGGAGCCCTGGAGGCACCGGGGAGGAGCCATTGGGACCTTCCTCTGGAACTGGTGGGATTTGTGTCTGTGGTTGGACTGTGCCGTGTCCCTCCCGTGTCAGCCCTAGGCCTGGTGAGATCCGAACTACTACGCTGTGCTCAAAGGCAAGACAGCAAAGGTCCTGTTCAACCCAGAATTTGGTCTGGCAAATAAGCCTGAATAATTACTGCATTTACCAGTGAAGAAGTATCTGTCTTAATTACATTTCAGCAGATTAAAATCTACCACCTTCTCTCCGCATCCTAAACGGGATCTGTCTTCACCAGCCCGGCTCATCCTTCGCTTGCTTTTTCCTGTGTTAATTAGCGGTGGCCCTTCCTGGGGACTTAACGAGGAGCGGAAGGAGGCTGCTGCTACGTGAGCTCTCCTGCCTGCACAGGCCCTCCCCTGCCTGGCTCTGCCCTTCACTGTGCTGTCCCGGGAGTGGGACGGTTGTGGCAGTGACAGCCGGTGGAGCGGGGTCCCTCGGGGCTGGGATTTCAGGGGTCGCAGTCCTGCTGGCGTGCAAGACACGAAGGGCCACGATGCCTCGACCTCAGCCAGCCCCCAAACTGGAAACGGTGGGGACAGCGATAGGGACAGCGATAGGGACCAGCTGAGACATGACCGAAGGTGCCGGCTCATCCTACCTCAGAAGTAGCTTCCAGGCCTTGGGCCACCTTCACAAACATAAACCATCTGGAGAGACTTTCCTCTGCCAGGGATAGAGCAGAGCCACAGCCCCACGCTGCCACAGCTGATGTCTGTGCGCTCCTGAAAAAGGAGGCCTGAAGGTGCACCCCTTTACCAGGGCTTCCCTGTGCCTGCCAACAAACAGGTGCCCCGTCCTGGGGGGCCACAGCCCCTCTGTTCTGGTGGCCTCAGTGGTCCCACCTCGCTGTGCTGTGGCTGTGGAGGAGAGAGCAGCTTTGCTCCCGACCTGTGTCGGGACGGAGCCGAGCTGGAGCACGGGTCTGAACGGGAGGCGGGTGGCCGGGGTCTGGCCGTCCTCTCCGTCGGGGGGAGGAAGGAGCTTCGCAGGGAGAGGGGCACCTCGGCCTGAGGCACCTCGGCCTGAGGCACAAACAGCAGCTTTGTTCGAAATGGAAGCGTCGGTGCAGTGAGAGACAGGAGGGAAGTGCCTTGAACTC
Source organism: Heliornis fulica (assembly GCA_013399135.1). NCBI lineage: Eukaryota > Metazoa > Chordata > Aves > Gruiformes > Heliornithidae > Heliornis > Heliornis fulica. The sequence goes on along the minus strand of VXBZ01006327.1, from coordinate 24,618 downwards.
TTTGAGAATTCCTGAACTTCCTATTAATAGATCTCTGTTTAAAATAATGTGAAAAATTAAATCTCTCTGAGGCATTGAATCCTGTGCGTTCCCACGAGTGCTCAGCATGTGCCTGCGCTCCCCATATCTCATCAGATGCTGCCCCTCCTGTGTCGGCTCCAGGCCTGCACTGCAGCGGGAAGCTTGGCGGGTCCTGCAGCATCTCAGCTCTGGAAATTCATAGCTGGCTTGGTGATTTTCTAAAACATTTGTGTTCTCCATACTTTATTAGTCACTGACAGACTCATTGTTTATAACATACTTCTCAGCAAGCTGTTTGCAACTCATCGCCCTGCTTGCTTTATAGTCTATAAATATTTAATTCTTTAATAAACTGCTTATATGTAATATCAAATGACTGATGTACTACTTTCCCCTCTTCAGCAGTACTACTATTTGCAAAACAATTCCTTTGTTTTTTGAATAGCAATATGTTCTATAAATGCTTGAATTTCCTTTTTCTAAATAGCAATTTCTTCGGGGCATTCGGTAAATGGACAAGCAGAGCAATGGTTCCCATGGTGTGCCAAGAGCTGCCCTTGCTCCAGCCTCTGTGGGGAGCGTCACTTCGGGATGGCTGCAGGTTTGGGTGCAGAGCAGGGTGCCCAGCCTCTCAGGATGGGTACCACAGGGTGAGCATCACTGCCTCTCGCCGCACGCTGCATCACGCCTCCTCTACCTCACCTGCAGACCTGCTGCTCAAACACTCTCCATGCTCTTCTTCCCAGCTGTGCTCTGCCTCCTGCTCCTCTCCAGGAGCCCGTGTAAAGACTCGCTCTGGCTGGGATTTTGTTCCTAAGGTGCCTGACTCCACCTTCTCCTGGGGTTTCGCTTGCCCATGAGCCTGCAGGAGGCTTCTTCTCCTTCCTTCAGCCCTCCAGCAGCCTTGGATGCTCTCCTGCGTGTGACAGGAGTAGGAGCCTTGAGGACACTGGGAAAAGGATCAGCCAGGTGAGGACACCTCTAAAACCATTGGTCTGGTGTGCAACCAACTCCGGGTCTTGTCCAGAAAACCCTCCTAGGGCTTGGCAGCAAGCACTGGAGGGGCTGCCCTGGCTGCAGAGACCATGGGCAGAGCAGAAACTGCCCATCCAATCCTTGGGATTGTCATCCCAGGCAGAGGAAGGGCACTGTGAGTCTGCACCACACTCCCTGTGCCTGAGACCTGTCTCTTAGCCCTCTCGGCACCTTAGGGCAGATTTGTGTGAAGGCTCCCATTAACCCCTTCCCTAATGAGGCAGCTGCTGTGCTGCCAGGGCAAAACCTGGTCAGGGGAAGGATTCAATACCTGGAACGCTGGCATGGGCACGGCACAGGGATGGCTTTCCTGGGGAGTCCCTTTGGGTTTGTTTCTGTTATTCCATATTCCTGTTTGGTCTTTGACAGCTGCTGCACTAAGCTGCTCTGCGCCTGGTGGCCAGAAAGATGGGACAGGGTTGTTGGCACCTGCGGTGTTGCTGTTCCACAAGGTCCAGGTCAGTGTTGCCACCATTCCAAGGAGCCACGGGTCGGGGTGGGCAGCATGGGGGCGATCTGCTCGGGTCAGTGGGGCTGACGGTGGTTGATTTTGGCGCGTGTTCCTTCCCCCCGCAGCGGGAATACGCCTCTGCGAGGGCTGCGCAGTTGTGGACAGGATGTTGGTGTCTGAGTCGGGGGGACAGGTGGCTTATTCCCTGTGTCCTGAAGTTGGCCATGCTGTGGAAACCATGAGCAGAGAGCGCCTGGGCTTAGGACTTGCAGGGCCAGTACCGGTGTCTTATGTTTGGTCAGAACTGGCCGTCAGTTGCTGTCAGCATCTGTTGAGGTGTGGGAGGGACCTGGAGGCAGATGACTGCTGGCTGGGCCGGTGGTCAGGATCTTTAAGCAGCATTGGGCATCTGGTCTTGGCTGCAGCAGGTCATGCATCGGTCCTTAGGTACAGGCTAGAGCACAGTCCCAGCGTTTGGGGCTCTCAGTGCTCCCTTTGTGATGGTGCTGGCGTAGGGAGGCCTGGTCACTCAGAGGCCACAGCCACCTTTGGACAGGCTCTGTCACACCTCTGTGCCTGTGGCCAGAAGCACGTGGGTCACAGCCCCCGCTGACAGCTGAGGAGCCGCTCGGAGATGCAGGGTCGGTCTTTGCAAGCCCACGGCATGGGCAGAGAGAGCAGCTCTGCTCACGCTGTCCGGCTGCAGTGGCCTCTCCTCAAGGGAGACATCCAGGGTCAGCGTGGGGCCAGCACCCAAAGCCCGTGCCTGACAGCGAGTCAGGGCACCGCTGCTCCCGTGCGTCCAACGTGCTTCACCCACTGCTGGTGCGTGGAGGTGCACACCCCTGGCCCGGGCCATTTGCAGACCAGAGGAGGCCACGAGTGCCGCTTCCACACGCGTATTGTGGTTCTTGTCATGGCTGGCAGCACCGTTCACTGCGCCGGGAGAAGCGTGTGAGGGTGGACCTGGCCACACAGGGGGCAGGAGCTGCCCTACCCCTGGCCCAGCCGAGACCCCCTGTCCCCCAGTGGGACACCAAGCTGGCCAGGTAGGGACCTCCTGGGTGCTGCTGCAGGGCCTGCTCCTTCAGGCAGCCCACGCAAGCCTGGCACCGGCCAGCGTCCACATCTGTCAGTGCTGCCATGTTGTCACCCCACCCTCAAGGCCATCACCAGAGTCCTCCTTCACTGCCGAGCTGTGGCACTTCCCATAGTCTCCCTGTGGCTCCTCCCCACCTACCCCCTCCCACCATGAGCTGAACGGACACCGGGCATCGTGCAGGCCCCCGGCGCCTGGCAGCCCGCGTCCCGGGGCAGCGTGGGTGCCTGGCGCTGGCTCGAGTGCCAGGCACGACAAGCAGATCGGGCAGTGGGCCGCGCTGCTCCCTAATGAGCCCGCTGGTCCCGCGTGCGGAGCAGAGACCCGCTTCTCCTTGGCGATAACCTTTCTGCGTGTTAACATTATGCATGTATTCATGTGACTTCCCTGCCTCGCCGCCACCTCTTCCACTCATTTAAATGAAAATAATTTATGTGGACATTCCTTCAGTCAGGATTCCCCCCCAATAATATTTCATCGATGCCGTGCACCCGAATGGGGTCGTTATGCTTTCGCATATCATTAGGGCTTTATAAAGAACAACAGCGACATCTGCATGTGCCGCAGCGCTACGGAGATGGGGGAAAATAAGGAAAACAAACCCCAAATGAGCTCCAAGCTCATCTGGCTCTGGCTCTGCTCGGTGCCTTTGCCACCGCCACGGACGCGAGTAATTGTACAGTGTAATCACATCACGGCTCATCTGAATATTCATAACCAAGACAAAGACGTGAAGGAGAAGCAAAGTGGGGGAGGGAGAGGAGGAGAATTTCAATATAAAACAGCATTTCATTTCGAAGCAAAGTCCCGCATTCAGCCCAAGAGACTGTCGTGATTCCCGTCCGGAAGCGGTGGCATCGCAGCGGTGGCATCGCAGCGGAGCCCCCGCCGCAGAGAAAGGAAATAAAGCACAACAACAAACAGCGGCAGAACTGCCCCCAGCGAAAGTGATGTCTGAAGAGTCACCAACGGTGGCTAACCAGCTGCTGTGTTTCCAGGAATGAAACAGTCTATTGAGGGAGCTTTATAAAGAACCCAATTAATATGTTGTGCATGTATAAGATCTACAAAGAGCCCACTGTGTTCCTCCCCCCACAACCACCACCTTCTCTTCCTGATCGGTGCCAGTGGAGAAGGATCTGAGCTACCAAATAATTGATTAATCACTTCAGCGGGGACAACACCCCTCTCCAAAATAAAGAGAGAATAAAAACAAACACGAAAAGAGGCAACTGTTCGCTAATTAGTGTGTAAATTACTGCTGGTTCCATCCTTCTTTGTACCTTTAAAAAGGAAAAGAGACAGAGGAGAGAAATATAATCCCCATCTTAATGTATGTGTTGTCTTCATTCCTTTCGTATTACTCTGATATCCTTTACTAGTATTAACCCAGAAGGGTGGTGGCTGTCGAAGCTGTGGCTGGCTCTGCCAGTTCGTTCCCCAAAGAGCTCCTATTTCCATTCCACTGGAGCTTATATTCCTTTAAATGTCTAGCGCAGCACCATTCCCCCTTTCTAATACATCACTCTGCTGGAATTAGAAGAATCCAAGGTTATATCCAACTTCAAAGGTTTCCAAGTCATCGTGATTTTAGTAAAAGTAGAAGACAGATCATGGAACAAGTCCCTGGCTTTTGAAGATAGGCATCATCGGGACCTTCCTCCTTCCGTCTCTTTCTCACTCTCCCTCTCTCTCCCCCCAACTTTGTACCTCTCCAGCTCTGAATGTCCCGCGCTAGCGCGGTTTAATGATATGCAAATGAAATATGCATAAAACCATTCTACTGTATGATGATTAAACACTGGAGACATTAACAGCCGGCGCTTCACTGTTTGACTATAATGATCTTTCCCAAGCATCCACTTTGATTGCGGAGTTATGGAAACCCATCGCAGTTGGCAGAGAGCGAGTGGGGGGAGAGAGAGGGAAGGAAGGAGAGATGCAGGGACGCATCACCCATCTCTGCGTTTATCCCACTCCAGGAGACGTTTCCCCCCCTTTGTACTGCGTTCCTACTGCTGTCTTTGTAATCCATCCGTGCGGTCGCACCAGGGCGATTAACGGGGAAAAAACCCTCTTTTCTCTTAATGTTTCAAAGCTCATTAGCCAAACGATTATTCCTCATTAACAGCGAAAGCTCATTCATTAAAAGAAAAAATATGCCCAAAAGATGCCAGCGCTGTTAATCCCGAGCCCTGTGGCTGGGCTGTAAATCCCACGCTAGTATTTTCCACGCGGAAGGGAAGCGCGCCAATCCTCAAAAAAAAAAAAAGAGAAAAAGAACCAAGCAAACAGAAAACATTTTGTGTGTTTTGTAAAATCCGCAAGAGAGGCAATTCATATTCCCGCTGTATGACTTTATTTTTTGTCTCTCCCTTTTGTTTCCAGTGCCCTTCCCTGGCTCAGCGCCCGGTGCCAACAGAACACCTTGCAGGATCCTCGGCGGCGCAGACAACGTAAGTAGCCGGCTGTCCCTTGACGCCCTCTTCCAAAAGCCCTCCGGACCCTGCGCAGCGCCTGTGCGGCTCTTTCCCTCTCTCACCCCTCCGGAGTGCCACCTGGGTTGCACAAGTAGCACCTTCCAAATCTCTCTGTCTTCAAGTTTGTGCATGTCTGTGTGGCATCCCTCCTCCTCCTCCTTCACTCCCATAGTGGATCTTGTAAAGGGCTTCAGATCGGCCCCATTCATCTCCCTGGTGATAGCAGTGAATGTAGATAAATCTCTGACTGCCTGCTTGCTGCTGGAGTATGAGTTTTATTTTGTCTTCCGTGTATACCTAGGTCAAAAAGTGGGATGTATACTGACGTTGGGTGAGTGTGTGCGTGTGCCTGCGTGTCTGTGTCTCACGCCGTGTCTCTCTCTCTCACCCCAGCACACAAACATGCATCCCCCTGCATCTGCGTGTACGTGTGTTACATGCCTGCACCCACAGAGATACATCCACACACCGGCGCACGTGTGTGTGCACCGCGGCACACGCACGTCTCCGTCACACGCACCCCACACTCACACGTCCCAGCTGCGGCATTGTGTGCATACGTGTATGTGTGTCCGTGCGCACACTGCTCCGTGTGCCTCTGTGCATGCACAGGCATCTCGCTGCGCCGGTAAACATTCCCTCTCCTCCCAGCAGAGGCTGTGTGCAGCTGTGATCCTGCCCTATGAGAGCCGTACTCCTTCCTCCCTTCCTCGGCGTGTCCGAGCCCCTCACGCTCCCTCCTCGGAGCCTCTCCCGGGCTGCAGAATTGGCACCTTTCCCTGAGCCGGTCCGAGTGGTGAACGGCGCCGTCTGTGGCTCGCGCTCTCGCAGCTTCTCGTGGCATTTCTCCTCGATGTCGGCTGCTCCCTTTTGTTTGTTGTTGACTGGGCTGGGTGTGGTTGGGTTGGTTTTTTTTTTTTTTTGGAGTTAATTGTAAACGAACCTGAAGGGCGCCAACGGCTTGTGGGGAAAAAAGGAAGGAAAGAAAAAAAAAAAGCAAAAAAAAAACACCCCGAGCCCCGCACAAACGCCTTCTGCTGCGCCAGATGCCCGCGTTGCCCCTGGCACGGAGAACGGGCACAAGGGGTTTGCTGGTGAGGTTTTCCTCTGTTGCCGATTTTATTGTTCGCGTGTCCCTTTTCCCTTTATTTTTAAAGGCTCCAAGATGCCGGCCTCGGCTTGGAACAGAGCGGTGTCATGGCGGAGACGACGGCCTTTGTCTCACGGGGTGTGAAAGCATCCGTTGTGCTGGCTCCACTGCGGCAGAATGACGTGTAAAGGGGGGAAAAGTGCTGAAAGTCCGAGTTGTGCGGCGC
>VXBZ01006327.1:0-16483 GCA_013399135.1 Heliornis fulica | reverse complement strand
CCTGTTGGAGTGCGGCTGGGGACGACCGACGCGCTCCCGCCTCGTCCTCCCAACATGTCACCACTCTATTTTGCTATAAACAATCAGAGCGACCCCTCCCCTTGCCTCTCCCACCCACCCAACCTCCTGCCAGGGAGGCGAGCGCTCTCCAAGTTCGAGCGGGGAAGCCGTCCCCCCCCCGTCGCAGCACAGAAGCCACCAGCCCCCGCGGGGTCTGCACCACCACCCCGAGCACCCCGCAACCGCTGAGGTGGGGCGTCGGCGACCGCTGCCTGCCGTGGGCTCGTCCTGCGCTCCGGGGCTCCGCTTCCCTTCCCTAACGGGCTCGGATGCGTTGGTGGGGGTGAAGCGTCTCAACCAGGGGAAAGTTAGTTTGGGTGTAATTACGAGAGAAATAAACCATGTGAGGTCTTTGTGCTTCTGCGTCGCCCCAGTCTCCGCCGCGGGTGCGGGCGAGTGCCGGTGTGGCGGGGAGGAGGCGCAGCGGCGCTGGGAACTTGCGGCTTTCACCTTCTCGTGCTTTCATTTTATTTCATTTTGTTTTTTAAAGGCATGAAGCAAGTGAAGCGACGAGAGGAATCCATTATGCAAATCAGGTCACATTTGCATAATGTCTCATGACTGGAATATGCAAATGACCTGTATAATTTATGAGTGCCAGTGTCTGTCTAAAAGTGTTTGCCAGAATTTATAAAAAGTGAGACGCGGGGAGGGCAGCTGGGCTGGCTGCCCTGCCAGGAGGGCTCTGCGCTTTCTTTTCAAAGTCTTCCTCGAGACCGGCAGCTCGGTCGCTCGTTAATGAGGAACAAGCCCCCTTCCCGCCCTGTCCCCCTCGGTTTATTTTCCGTCCCTCCCTGCCAAGCCCCCACCTGCTCCCTTCCAACTTCTCCGGCTGGCGCAGGGAGCGGTCCCGAGCAGAGGGGCTCAGTGGGGCTCTGGCCAGCAGGACAGCCCCTGCCCTCCCGGGAAACGAGCTCCGTGGGCACCGTGTGCATCAGGGAGCTGCACCGCGACTCGTGCCGCCAGCAGACATGGTGGGATTACGGCGCGTTCGCCAAGAGCCGCGTCTGGCTCTTGCTCCCAGTCAGCCGTGCCTGACCTTCAGGAGAGCGGCAAGGTCAGCGCAGGGGTGGCACTGCCAGTGGGAGAGACCTCGTCCTTCCTGCCCGGAGCCCGTGGGGTCCAGAAACTCTCCGAACACCTGGAGGTGCAGGACAGGCATCAAGGCTCCTGTTCCCCAACCCCGCCTCTTCTCTGCATGCTTGGAGATCTCGGGAGCTTCGGTAGAACGCAGGTAGGTGCCTTCACACGGGGACACCACTGCTCTGGGCTGCTGCACAGGCAGAGGGGAAACTGCAACAGCACCGGCACGTGGGAAGCTGCGGCGCTGGCTGCGGTGCGGTGGTGGATGTGGCGTGGTCATGGCTGTGACAGTGGTCTGGTTGTGGCATCAGTGTGGCTACTGTGTGGCGGTGGTGTGGTGGTTGTGGTGTGACTACTGCATGGACGTGGCTGCACTGTGGCTGTGGTGTCAGCATGGCTGTGGTGTGTCTGTTGCAGCAGCGTGGCAGCGGCTGCAGCATGGCAGTGGCGTGTCTGTTGCAGCGGTGTGGCAGCGGCTGCAGCGTGCCGGTGGCTGTGGTGTGTCTGTTGCAGCGGTGTGGTGGCAGCTGCAGCGTGGCTCTGGCGTAGGTCACAGCCTGCCCACTCCGGGCAGGCTCCAGCGAACCGCAGGGGGGTGGGCAAGCCCAGGGCTCGGGGCAGCCCCAGGAGGGTCCTGAAAGGGCTTTTGGGCACGAAAGTGCAACTTGCTTTTCTGGAGCCTCTGTATTTCAACTGCGGAAGCTGCATGTGTGCGCCTCTGGTTCCCAGACAGGGCTGCGGGTGTCGGTCCAGGCGCAGCAATCGCTCGCTGCAGTCTCCCAACACTGTGAGTCTTCTGAGGGCTCATTCCGGCGACGCGGGACTTGGCACTGACGGCGTGTGTCACACTGAGCGGCTCCGGCACAAAGCAGCGTGGCCGTTACCTGGGACTGTGGGATTCCTGCTGCGGGAAGGTGCACGGACCCTCTGCAGTACGCGCCAGGGAGACAAACTGCCGAGCATCCCTCGTGGGGCCGCTGGCATCGGTGCCTCCTGCCCCGTGGTGACTGACCCGTGCTGCCCGCGCCGCGCAGCACAGCAGCAGACGGGTCTGACCTGGAGCCTGGGCAGGAGTGGGGCTGCAGCAGCAGCTGAGGCCACAGGAGGGGGGGTCTGGTAGCCCCAGGACTGTCCTGGGTGGTCTTCCAGGGCTGGCCGGCACCAAGGCCTGTGGCTAAGGGGTGGGAGGAGGACCGCCGTGGCTGCAGAGCAGTGGCAGGTGCCAGAGGAATTCAGTCTTTCTGGGGAGAACCTTGAGCTCTCCCCGAGCTCTGGTTCACACACAGGGGGCTTGTCCAGGTGCCCCCTCCCTCCACCCGTGCTGGGAAGGCTCTGGGCTGCCAGGCAGAGAGCTGCGCTCTGCACTGTGACCCGGTGCGTGAAGGCACCGGGCTGCCAGCAACAGGCAGCAGCTACCAGCCTTGGCACTCCCAAGGATTTGCCTGACTTAGGAGTGGCTGGTCTGTGTGGGGCTTATTGCCTGATGGTTGTAGATAACAACAGTTGTAAGCAAAGTGTGTAAAATCTTTAAATCTTTAACAAATCGCTCATTAAGCCCAGCTAAGTAGATTAAAGCTGACTGCAGGCTTTCAAAGGAAGCAGGCTGGTCACTTGAAGGGCAGGGAAAATGTGAGTGTCAGGAGATGGAGCCAGGCTCTTCTCAGGGATGGCCAGGGACAGGACAAGGGGCAACAGGTCCAAGCTGGAGCAGAGGAGGTTCCATGGGAACGTCAGGAGAAACTCTTTCCCTGTGAGGGTGACAGATCCCTGGGCCAGGCTGCCCAGAGAGGTTGTGGAGTCTCCTCTGGAGACATTCAGACCAATCTGGACACGTCCCTGTGTGATTTAATCCAAGTGACTCTGCTCAGGCAGGGGGGTGGACTGGATGATCTTTTGAGGACCCTTCCAACTCCTGGAGTTAGGCTGTGACTGATCACACGAGGAGGTGGCTGAAAAGCCAGGCCAGGATGATGCCCTGCACTTCCCCCAGCTCTGCCGACCTACAGCCAGGAATTCCTGCGGTCGGTGCTCTCTTGCTCTCACCCGACCCCCAAGAGCTTCCTCACCCCTCAAACCGCCCAGGGGCACAGTAAGTAGGTTAATGCCTGCTGCAAGGCTAGCCTGAGGGTGTCTCGGCTCTGAGCCAGGCGCAGGGAAGCCTTCAAGGGGAAGCTGCTCCCCCTTCTTTGTCGTGTGCCCCCTCCCCACTCCTGCCCCGCAGTGGAAACCCACGCAGCCTCGAGGCCGGCGGTCGCTGTGCAGAGGAGCTGATCCTGTGAGCGCCCGTGCCCTCGGCTCCCCACAGGCTGGATGCCCTTGCTTGGGAGCAAGGGCAAAGGGCCAGGGTGACACAAGGATGCAAAGTCACAAGGGGAGCGGAGCGCTCCTCTTCAAAGGGATCTGAGTAACTGGCTCTGCGCGGCAGCCTGGGGAGCTCCACTGCCCCCAAGGCTGACCTGGGGAAAGCTGCTCTGCACCGGCTGGCCCCAGCCTGACCCGACTGTGTCGGCCACTGGCACCCTGGGTCAGGGCACTCTGGAGCTGTGGAAGCCATCGGTGAACATCTGGTGGATGCTTTACGCGCCGAGGACGTGCTCTACCCCGGGCTCTGGCATGGGCAGCGTGCGGGCTCTGGCACGGCTTGTGGGTGCCCGGGCACTGCTCTCAGGTTCGCTGGCAAAGACCTGTCCAGGCACAGCAGGCAGGAGTAGGCAGAGGCCGCAGGACGTTCTCCCACAAAGCGCTGGGATACCCCTGGAACCGTCCTGCGTGTCGAGACTTTGCGATGAAGCGAAGAGCGAGGCTGAGCCTGCGAAGCAGATGCCGAGGCGCAGGGCGTGAGTGTCCACCCGCACTCCTCAGCCACTCACAAACATCCCAGAAGGGCAAAATCCAGGCGTTCAGCAGAAAGAGGGGCTGCCAGCCCCCCCTGCAGAGCACGGGTCTGCCCCTTGGGGAAGGAGTCAGAGGAGTCCTGCTGATTTTTCAGTGGTTTAACGAGAGATTTTCTGTTTATATTTGTATAACTAAACTTTTCTGTTTGCTCTTTGACTTGCTCTTCCTCTCTGGTGCTTCTTTGAAGCATCAACCATATTAACACTTGAATTGTCTTTAAAAATGAATTACTTAACTGGTGTGAAATCCTCGTTAAACATTATCTTCATCTAAGAGAGGCATGCCTTGCTTGATTTCTAGATTAGGCTGGGCTGAACCCAAACTAACAGTTTGCACCAGATCTTTTGCATTAAATCTTTTAAAATTGTGTTTAAGTCATACTGTTTTTACTTTAGACAAGGCTTTCATTTCAGTTCTGCCAGGCTTTAATGCTTTTCCTGGCATTCTTTTGTAATTTCTCACTCATTCTTCCTGTTCCCTTCCTCCCAGCCCTCTGTTCTTACACCCAAGTGCAGTGGATTTTTTTTTTTAATTTTTATTTTATTTTATTTTTTATTTCTTTCTAGATTCTCCCTTTTTCTGCATTGTCACTGGCAACTCACTCGTGTTCTTCTGCTCTGCCCTTTCCCAGCTATCAGCAGCACAGACCTGGAGGTCCTCTCCCCCTTCCCCGAAACCTGCAGCATCCATCTCTCTCCGCTCTGGAGTGCACAGCAGTTGTCAAAGTCAGCAGGGACACCTGTGTCCTCAGCAGCGCACGGCAGGGAGAGTGTAAGGGGCAACGACACAGTGTGAGAGCCAATGACGGGCATCTTCCTGCAGCAGCGCTCGGTGTGCTGCTGCCATGGAGCCCCGGGGGCAGAAGGTGGGTGCCCCCAGGCCATGGCCAGCGTGGGTGTGGGGCTGTGTGGGGCAGGAGTTGATTCAGGCGACCTCGTCTGTGCCTCACGTGTGGGGTTCCCTGTGTTCCCCTGCAGACAGACTAGTGACAGAAAAGGAAAACAAACCAAATCTGTCGACGATTTTGAATTGCAAATCTGTCTGTTCAAAAGCCATGAAATGAGAAACTTAAGCTGCTTACTGCAACATGAACCCACCCGTGTGGGACATGAGCAGCATTTCCCATTTCTGCTCAGAGCCCCGAATACGAATCTCCACTGAAACCGACGTCCTGGCCGCGACGGCTGGCGAGAACTGGGCTGGGGAGGGCAGCAGGGAGGGTTTGCTGTCGTCATCGCTGCGGGCGTTGACTGGGCAAGGTGGGGTTAAAAGCCTGCCTGGAACTATTGAGAAAACTATTAATTTGCTGTTTACATTTTCATGTTTGAAGTTGAATTCCCGTGTAAATATGAATTTCTCTTTGCACATAAAGGTAGTGCTGACGTTTTCCAAAGAAATGGTATCTTTGGTTGCTCACCATGCCTTTGCCTGCTTTAAACCTGAAATTGTCTCCATTCGTTTTTGTCCTGGCATGACTTTTCCTTAATATTTCTGGGAAAAGCCAATTTTTCCAGAGTTCATGAAGAAAGTAGAGGACTTGTTCAGGTCCTCTTGGGGAGTCGAACCTTGCAGGTGTTCTTTGGAAAATATGAAAGCCTCTGTCCTTCGCCGCGAAGAGTCGGGTTCTCACCAGAACCATGTCAGCCACGTGCTGCACCTTGCCTCGAGCTCAGCCCTGACCTCGACACTGCACGCTGCCCAGGCCAGCCGAGTGTCCGGGATCCCTCCCAGCCCACCACCCCGTGCTCCATCCCTGCCATGCCACTGTTGGGTCCCTCTAAAACAGCTCCACTGTTGGCACTTCTTCAAAGGAAGAAATGGCATCCGTTCCCCCGCACGTCGCCGTACTGAGTCCGGCTAATGAGAACTGCCAGGATTAGGCGTTCCTTGAGAGCATCCCTCAATAGTAAATGTTAACAGAGACACCAGAGCATCGTCCTGGCTATTAATCTGCAGATAATAGAGGGTCCATTTCTTAAGTACACACAGAAAGGGAGAAGAAGAAATACTGGCTATGACATGAAATGAATTGTCTTCCTCGGTGCCCCTGTAACCTAGGGCGTGTAGTGCAGACTGCCAGCCATCGCGGTACAGGTTTTAAAGTGCTGGGACCTCACCGCCCGTTAGCAGGTTGCCTGATGGATCGGTGAGTAATGTACTCAGAGTGCATTACCAAGCCCCAGACTAATGGCTAGCTCTTGCCCATGGCTATAGATCATCCATCGTGCGGTTCACAAGCTCTCTGCCAGGCTGGGTCTGGCACTGGCGCTGCGAGCACCGTCTGCCTGATGAAGTCCGCACGAACATCCCCCATGTTTCAGCAGGCAAGTGGCAAATGAGGGGAACAGTGTGAGTCACGGGGTTCTCCAGCAGTTCTCCTCACAGAGGACGTGGGCGGGCAATGGCCTGAGGCCACCCACCAGGTATGACTGGCACAGCAGCCTGTAAAGAACACCTGGGGCTCCTGCAGAGCCCAGGGCACCTTCCCATCACTTTCTGAGGAATTTGTGCCTGGAAGCTTGGCTTTCCTACAAAGGCTGGTAAGACAGAAAAGGGAGGGAGTTGCAGGTCACTGAGCTGCCAAGTGCAGCGCTCGGACAAGAAACTGGCTCTGGAGTGCTGGAAGGGATGTGCAGGTGCAGTGTCCAAGGCTTGGCTCTTGTGTGTGTGAGCTAAGTGAGGTAGAACCAGGCTTCACAGCAAGGGCCATCTCCAGGTCTGACTTCTGGCCTGGCTTTTGTGGTCAAGGCAGATGTGTGCAGAGATGAGCAAGCCACTCTGCTCCCAGTGCCCACCTGGCTTTGAAGACTTCCCTCTTTCCTGAGGTGCCATGATGTAGCGATGAACTTCTTCCTTTCTTTATGAACATGTTCCTCATGACCTCTTGGAAAGGATGAAGTCTTCATCCTAATGAATTTCCTCTACAGCAGCCATGGCAAAGTTTGCTGCTGAAACAGACAGCAGACTGTAAAGGAAATAAAAAAGAGAGTGCATTTGAGGCAGTTCCAGTCCCAGTAGTCCTGTGGAACAAGAAATAGCCCAAACTGAGCGATAAACCCATCCAACTTTCTACCTCACTCCGTGGTTGGGAGTGATGCACCTTTGCAGGGGTGGGGGCAACGGCCTTGTCAGTGCGCTCGGGCTGGCAGACATTTTAATCTTTTAGAGAAAGCTCTTTTTACAGTGGCTGTTTTTCCTTCTGTGCTTCACCTGCAGCTTGGACCCGTTTCATTGCCCCAAGAAGGAAGCGGATGCTGGTTCTTCACCGTGTTCACATGAACCCACGGCCGAGAGTCGGGGGGGTGCTCTGCGCACGGGGCACGGGAGGGCGCGGAGGGCTGCGGACACAGGCAGTGAGTGACGAGGAGTGCGCCACCGCACCAGACGTCCCCGTGAGTACCCTCAGCCGGCCTATTTGCACGCTCTTTAGGAAGATGCTTCCGGTAATAGCGTGTCACCAGCCTATTTCTGTCTCAACCTGCCTGTGTAACACCTTATCGTGGCCTGTGTTTAACTGGGAACACCCTCTGCTTGTTTCCTACCTTCTAGCTGGAGTTCTCCTTCTTTAACAAGCACAACAACATGCTGCTCTGCCTTCAAAGAGGAAATTAATTCCATCCGCAGAAGGGTCAAGTGCTAGAAAGTGCATAGCAATGCAGTTTGCGTGGCAGGATCCAGGAGATATGATGCTAATAAGATTCTAAGATGAGAACAGCAGACTGGCTCTGGGGACTCAGATGAAGGGTTCTGTAAATTTTAAAAGAAATGGTCTCCAAAAACTAATGATGTCTGCTTTCCAATTCATTAATAATGTGGAGCGGGAAGATGGGAGTGAGGAGCCGGCCATGCTTTGAAATATCAAAATGTAACAAGGAAAAAACCAGTGCGAGCTCATCTCATCGGGGTCATAAAGCTGGGAGAAGCAGGCAGGCTGCGGGGAGCAGCGCCGGTGCCCAGAGGGAAGGAAATTGCACTGCATGTTCTGCCGCCCGTAATTTATGCACAGCCCCTTTGCCAGCGCTGATGTATAATTTCTGTGCTGAGAAAGATGCTGCTGTATTGACAGAGCTTTTTCAGTGCTCTTGTTTAAGGTGACTTATTACACGAGGTGCTTGGTGGACTTAGAAACGTGTCTGAATTATCTCAGCATATTTACAGACGACTCTTGGTTTAAAAAGAAAGCGACCCGTCACCTTGCTGCACTGCCTGCATGGAACTGAGTAACCAGACCCTGAGCCTTGTTTGTAGTTAATAGCGGCAGAAAACCCCTCAGGCAAAGCCTGATGGACCAGGAGCAGTTCTGCGCCCTGCTCTGTAGTATCCTGCCAGCCTGCGCGCGGGCACATCGCGTGACCTGGCTGCTTTACACCACGACGACCTCCCACTGCTGGCACGGTGTCTGCGCGGCCGTGCCGCTGTGCGGGCGTGCGCCACACTCTCCCTCGCGCCCGTGGCGTCTGCAGCTCATGGACAATGTCTGCGCCCGAGCGCTCCCCGGAGCGGGAAGGTGTGCAGCGGGAGGACTTAGCTCCGGCTTTTATTTTGACAAAGCTGTTGGGATTTGCAGAGTGAGGATAAGGTTTTCCTCCCATCTTCTCCTCTTATTTGTGAGCTATTTTCTCAGCTCGCCTCAACACCTCCCATCAGCAGTGCCTGGAGGGGCTCTGGGGAGCAGCCCGTGCCGCCATCTGCAGCTCCTTGGGGCCAGGCCATGCTCGGATGCAGAGAGCCTGGCCCGGGGCGCAGGACTGGGGCCCCACTGCCAGCCCGGAGCCGTGGGGCTGGAACCTTCCGCCGACGCTTCCCTGGGACTCGGCGCCTGCATGCTCCGGCCACAGCCGCGTGCTCCCGGCACGGCGAGGGGACCTGCCGCGGCCGCTGCTCTGGCCCTCCCACCCAGGCACTCTGCTTGGCTGGGGCTACTGCATTTCCTAACCCCTAGGCTGGTGTCCTGCTGTCTCTGCTGCTCTGTGCTGCCCTGGAGCTCGTTCCTTGGGGTCTGCTTTCCCGGTCTGCCAGCCCCGGCTGTTTTATGTAGCCCCAGTTGGATTTTCACAGCAGCAGGTCCCATCCAGGGCAAGAAATCCCCTTGGGTACAGAAGCAGGAGCTCAGAGGAGGGATTAGGAAGTGGAAGCATGTGCTGGGGACATCCTATTGCTCAGAAGAGCTGTTTTCATGAGGGCATCTGCTTGTTGTGGCATCAGGTGGCTCAGCTGAGTGTCTGGCACGTGGTTTTGGGGGGCAGCCGGTGGAGTCCACCCATGAGACTTGTGCTGAGTTCCACTCTCTTGCCAGAGCCACAGTCTTAGCGGTGGGTGAAGCGGGGCTCTGCATTGTCTCTGCAGCAGGTTTCTCTTAGTGTTCATGAGTGCTGTGCGTGTCTTTGGTGGACATGGGGTCCTCGGTACGGACAGTTGTGCCTCAGCATTCCCCACAACAGACCAGGGGTGCATTGGCACTGGCTCCAAAAGCCACAGCCTTCACTTGTGCATTCTCCTGTGTGTTCCTGGTCTCCAGGGCATCAGCCCGACCTCACAGGCGTCCCCATGAACTGCGGGGTGGTACAGCCACGTGTACCAGATCTTCCGCTTCCCTCATGTTTGTGCCTCAAATAGTCGTTTCCTTGGAGGAATTTCCTTCCTCAGGACATTGCAAGACAGATTGATAAGAATCTTCTTGAAGGGCTTCCAGTGCGTTCCTGGCTGTTACTCTTTCTCAGCACAAGGCTACGGATCGACTCGCCCGCAGTCATGTGGGCGGCCAGTTGTGTGCATCAGGCCTGTGTGCAACGGCACTGGGGAGAGCGTGACAAGACGGCTGCTGTGCAGAAGCCGCTTTCACCAACGTCCTTCCCCAGCCACCTGGCAACCAAGATAACTTCTGTGCCAAAGGTCTTCCAGCAGGAACTGTTCTGGCTTGGAGCTTGGCAGTGCTACTGCTGTGGCCACCAGAACCTTGGCAGAAGCAGTCACATTTTTAAGGTCTTTGCTTGAGGCGAAGGAGAGGTGAGCCAGCATTCTGGTGTGCAATGTAAAGACTTCATAAGCCCAAAGTCCTGTGCTCTGTTCCCCAGGAGGAGCAACTGATGTGTGATGACCACCTGATAAGTAGCTATGCATTCCTTTCTGATTTGCATCAGTTTGCTGCTGACTGCTTTTTCCAAAATTTTATCTAAAAAATAAAAAAAACACCCAGGCTTTGCTGGAGGAGGGGAAAAAAACTCAAGAAGTTTTCTCTGTTCAAAACCTGATGCTCTGCTTCCATTTGGAAGCTGAGTGCTGGACACGTTTCCCAGTCTTCCCATGGAACACCTCCTGTTCCCACCGAGCTGCAGAAGAACTGCAGAAGAGGCATCTACGTTTCTGTAAATCTGCAGGTGATGGGATGTCTTCTACAGTCACGGGAGCCAAGTGTGAAACAGCCTGTGGAAACCTTCCGAAATGCAGCAAGCAAAGAGCTCTCTCACGTTCAGAATGTTGTACTGACTCCTCTTCGTACACAGCCTGTCCCTCCTCATCTTCTCCTGGGCTTCCCCTCAGCCGCGTGGGAGTCCATATGCACATCAGTGCAGGCACGGCTGGGTTACAGCTCCTGCTTCCCAGGAGGTGCTGAGCTCCAGACCTTCTGAGGAGCAGACCTGGCACTCAGCACGTGCCAAACAGCCTGTGTTTCACATGTCACCACCTGATACACTGGTTGGAGGTGAGGGCTGCTGCAGGAAGAGGAGATGAGCGGTGGGAGGAACACGCCGACGCCCTCGCTGTCACGAGTCGGGATGCGCAGTGTCGGGCAGGGAAGGTTTATAGATGCCGAGCTGCCTACTCGAACTTTGTTTCATCACAAACCCTTGGCTTTGCCTTTAAGAAGGGACTGCAGAGATCTGCCAGAGAGGTTGTGTCTTGGAGGCATTCAGCCATTGCCATGTGATCCCTTCTCTGCTCCTTTTCCCCTGGTCTACCCAGCAGCTCCTTGCCAGCATTTCCCACCAAGCAGGGCTGGCTGACTATTCCTCGTGACGGCTGCAGAAATGCCTGGACCCACGGCAGCCCTGCTGTGGAAATCTGTGAACAGTGAGCTCTCGCTCCAGATAACAAGCCAGACCCCTGTGACAACTGTGGTAGCACGCGTGGGCCGCCCTGGACTGGCAGGACTCTGCTCTGCAGATCCCCACCACCCTCTGGGTCCTCCCTCTCGCCACTGGTGTCCAGGCTGCTGCTCCGAAGGCCGCTGCTCCGCACCCCACGCCACGACCTGCTTCGGGCGCCCCAGATGCGGACCAGCTCCAGGCACCACGGCGAGACCAGGCGGCGGCGGCAACCGCGTCGGTTACAGATCCCCGTCAGGCTGCGGACTCCACAGCAGGACTCGGTTCTTGTGACAGATACCCAGAGGCAGATTTTCCCTTAATTAAATATGAAAATCCATAATGCAGTCAGCATGATGCCTCTTGGTATGTTTATTTTTATACCCCATTTATTTGCTTTTGTTCTTAACATATACTTTCATTATGAGGGGGGCTCATACTGACCATCTGTGCATCGCGAACGCCTCTCAAATAGCACCGAAGGACCTGGGGAGCCAGAGAGAGGTCGAATGAGTCTTTAATATTATCAGAGTCGAAATGGCTGTCCTTTAAAGTTGTGGAGTAAGCACACTGACTAGTCTTTGTCTTAAATGATATGGAAATTGAGAAGTTGACATTTTTAAGCTGTTGTCTACAGGTCTCAGGATTACCGAGCTTTTGACATTAGTGGAGCATTTCCTACCTCGCACAGTTACCTTTACATTTTCCGTCTCTATACCCAGGAAAAAATATTTATTGTTTCAGTAATATTCTGTCTACATCTTAGTATTTTTCTCTGCAGCCAAAGGGCAAAAAGCATTTCATCCCCCAGTGCCCAAGGTGATGGCATGTGTCTGTGTGTCTGCAGCTGTGTGTGCTGTCCAGTCTCAAGTCCTGGGGCACAAGTTGGATGTCCCCAGGCAGAGCACCATGATGCCACAAAAACAAGGAAGGATGCCAGCACCGAGCTGGCAGAGAACCTGGATCTGTGCTTGTCTGCAAAGAAAAGGACTGCTGCTCTCTCCAGCCCCCTGCTCTGCCTGTCCTCTTGGCATGGCTCAGAGAGGTGAAGCATCTCCCTGCCCGAGCAAGCCCCGCAGCCCACATCTAACCACGGCCAGGGAAGCCCTCGGAGCCTCTGTGTCCTGGCACAGAAACAGAAAGTGCTGCTGCTCGTTCCCCCTCCTCTCTGCCACGGGACAGACCCAGGGCATCTCGCCGGGCGGAGCACCGGTGGCGTGGGCACACACCATGGGGAGCCACAGGTCTTGCCATGGGCTCTGTGGCACGTCAGTTTGGCAGCACGGCTGCAGGAGTCTCTTCCTGTGCGTAGTCACTCCCCCAAGCTCTTCATTACTCTGTGTCTCCCAGTTTGCACCCTTCTTCCTCTCTGCTTTGCTGTTATTCCTTGAGACGGCTTTTCTGTGCTCCCAGAGCCGCCATGCCAGCTGCCCCCCAGGCACGGGGCCCTGCTGCCCGCGGAGATGCCCGTGCGTGGCACCACGGCTGCGTCAGCCTGTGCTTAGCCCAGGGCATCAGTTGTTGGCGTGCAGGAGGCCGGGAGAGCGCAGCGAGTGCCATCATCCGCAGTGCCCCGCATCAGCGGCCACGCGCAGACGGTGAGGAGCCCGTGCAGGGCCCCACGGGGCTCGGGCTGCTGACAGCAGCAACTGGCATCTGCCGCGGTGCCGTCCTGCCCGCGCTGGCGATGGGTGAGCTCTGTGCCACATCCTGTCCTGGTGCTGGGGCTTTGCCGCTGACACCGAGAGAGGCAGAGACAATGTGCTCCAGCGTTCTGTCTGAGGGGAGTTTGGGGAGGGAGAGAGGGAAAACGGCTGTTAGATCTATCGCTGGCAATTTAGATTCAGAGACATTTCATCTGCAGTTCCCTCAAGTGTTGAATTGAATAAAACCAGCAGCAGCAGAGGAGCGGGAGGTGGGGGAAGGGCTCCGAGCACTCTCAGCTAAACAAAAAGAGACAGGCAGCTCATAAAGAAAGGAATTGCATCCTTGGGCAGAACACGCGGGCTCGGAGCAGGGAGGCGAGTGCGGCAGAGCCCACCTGGCAGCGGGGGCCGGGGCAGGCGCTGCCGCAGGCTCCCGGCACTGCCGCAGCCGGCGCAGATCACAGGCATTACTGCTGGGCTTCGTGGTTTTCTGGGGGGTTTTTTGAAGCTCCAGTTGTAGAATCAAGCAGGAAAAGGTGCGTCCCAGGCTTTGTTTGCAGTTTAAAACAATTCCACTGCACTTGCCGGTGCTTCAGAAGAAAAGTGCAAAGGCAAAACCCTCAAGGGTCAGTAATTCAGAAGGAAGAAGTAACTCAGCAGCTGTGACCTGCTGCCTCGTGGTTCCCAAGCGCAGCGATGGGGTGGCAGAGCTGCCATCGTTGGTGTTTCTGTTCGCCGGCCCCGGGGTCTGTCCTGGTCTCCGTTGTGATGTTTGTTTTTCTGCGGGGGCATCTCTCGTTTCCCAGGTTTGGGGTTTGAGAGCTTCCACTGTGAGCCATCCCAGCTAGATCACAGCACTGAATAAATTCTTGGAGTGTGAGTGCGGTGCCACCGCATCCACAGCGCTTCCGGATGTTTCTTAAGCCACAGAGACATGTCATGTGTCTCTGGGCTGAGAGTGACCGTCCCCCAGACACCTGGTGACGCTGTGATGCTGCCGGCTGTGCTGCCAGCACAGGATGCTGCTGCAGCACCTCTCTTCCCCACGGGCTGCTGCCCACAGAACCAGGTGTCACACTTGGGCATCTCTGGGGTGTCACCCGCGGGTCCTGCTCTGGGACGCAGCCCTAGTGCCTGCTGTAGCACCCTGCCAGAGCCATGGGGCCTGCGGGGTGTCCTGCTTGTAGAATCCCTTTGGTTGGGAAAAAACCGAACGGCGTCAGGTGCCCACTTCTGGCAGCACCGACATGGAAGCGCACATGAAATAACAGCACAAAGAGGGTGAGGAGACAGGACTCCTGGGGCAGGCTCCAGTACCTTCCTTTCGAGCTGTTTCAGCTGTAAACCAGGGGCCACACTTCTGGTCGGTGTCACCAGGATTTGGGAGCCTGGTGAGCTCCCGCCCACGAACGACTGCAGAAGCCGTGCCGCGGACCGGCGGGTGGAGGCCGAGGGAGGCTGGCGTGTGGGCGTGCGTTATCGATCCGGCGGCTGGCCGAGGCACAGCCCTGCCTGCCGTAGCGGTCTCGTTCATTTTTAAACGTGGCTGTTTTTCATGTTGCGGTCTTCCCCTGTTGGGGTGCTTCACAGTGCCCCCCCCAGACCTGCGCGCACCCGCCCGTGTTTCCCGGCGCGCGCTGCTCCCGCATGCGTGTGTGCACACCAGGGAGACAGAGAGGCGGCTTCAGCTGCACTAAGCAATTAAACTCCGGTAGCTCAGGGATGAGCAGGAGGCCGTGATTTTCTTTTCCTTTGCAGTAATTGCCTCTGCAATCAGCTTTGATCACCCGAGAGCAGAGGAGATGAGTGCTGCAAGTTGACATCAGTGGTTTTAATATATCCATTTACATATACAGGAGCAGTGCAGCATACAGCTTCCACAGCGCCTCTGACCTGAAACCATCGCCGCTCCATAGACACCTCATTTAATTTAATACTTCACCGCCACTGCGGAAGCCACAGGATGGGGATGGGAGGGGGGATAATCAAGCCCTCACTCTCTTGCTCTCTGTGAATGTCTGTAGAAATGACATGAAAGTAATTGCTTTTGAAAAGCAAAGCAGAAATGGCACAATTGATTCCACTTAAATGAGAAGAGAAGGGTGGGGGTGGGGGATGTTCACCCTAAACATGCCACCTTCTTTCCTGCTGCAAGCAAATCGCTTCGTGGGTCTGCGTGGGGCCGAAGGAGAGGGGCCTTGGCTCTGAGCAGCACGCAGGGGAAGGTGGCAAGCTCAGGCAGTGCTGTTCTGTGCAGGGTGCGTCCTCTAGCTTGGACCCAGCGGAGGCGCTGCCTCGCGCAGCCATGTGACATCCCCCATTGTCACAGACATTTCTGTTGCTGGGGAGCTGGCGGGGACCCTCACCGCTGCTCTGCCCCAACCCCTCCTGCCTGCCTTGCAGCAGGGGGAGGCTGTTTATCCCATGTGCCCAGGAGACACCAGTTCCTCTCCATCCCTCACCCATCCCGGATTAGACCCGTGGGCAGAGCTCTGAGAGCGCACGGCTCCGGAAGCAGTCCGGCCTGGCGCCTGCGGGCCGATGCCACCCTCCCGCCAAGGGTCTGTGCCCCTGCGAGCTGCCCTCGCGCTTGCTCTGGTCTCCATAAGAAACCACCACGCAGGAGCCTCGGGGAAGCGCCCCAGGCTGGCAGGAGTACCAAGGCAAAGCTGAGTATCTGCAGACCGTCCCGTCCGCGGCGCAGCCCGTGCTCACGCTGCAATGGCAGCAGAGCACAGCAACTGCAGAGCCTGTCCTCTGCCCCACACCGGAGCACGTCCCTCCTGTTCAGAGCACACACAGTGCTGGTTCAGCACAAAGACGGTCTCCCCACCTGTAGCGAGCCGGTACGCGAGCACGCAGCTCAACCGTGGCCTTTCTTCCTTCCGGGGGCGCTCTGCTGGGCGCTGCCGCTGTGTCCTCTGTGGTTCCAGCCACCTGCACACACACGTGGCTGGGAGGGACGCGGGCTACTCTGCTAGTAACAGTGTCCCAAATACATCTTTAATGGAGACATTAATGTCACCTTATGTTAATTGCATGCAAATTGATTATTAATGTATTTATTGAAAGTTGACAGCTGGGTGACAGTCTTCAGTAAATATGTTTTACTAATCAGTTAGCATTTAATTAATATCAAAATTCTCCCCAGGTTTAGTAAGACAGTTAGTGAACATTAATTAGGCTCCTCAGTTGCTGCGAACGTTGCAGGACATCACGGTTCTGCTGACAGGGCTCAGCCACGCTCAGCAGCTCAGCTGGGCACAGGCAGGCCCCAAGGGGGCTGAGGCAGTGGCACAGACAGATGGACACATGCCCACGAGGGAGAAGTGACAGAGAGATGTTGCTCGAGTGAGACCCCCCGGGGCAGAGCACTGCATGGGGGGTGGCTGGGCAGGTCCCATGTTGGTGCATGGCAGAGCAGAGGCCATGCCTGCTCGATGCAGTGCCACAGGCTGCGCAGTGCTGGCCAGGCTGTCCATGAGCGCTCAGGACACTCCTTGGCTCCCAGCATCGGGCTGGTTGTGTCCCTCAGGAGCCATGTACCATGTCCGCACCTTGATGCCAGGCTTCAGATGGTGGGGGGCAGTTGTAGGACGGGGCAGGGCTGGCAGTGCAGGCAGAGGACCAGGCACTTCCCTGCCCGGTGGCCCTCCCTCCCTGAGACCCTTGATCTTATAGGGCCTGTCGGCAGGGGAGAAGAACGCACTGCTC
>VXBZ01006324.1:0-12909 GCA_013399135.1 Heliornis fulica | reverse complement strand
TTCATGCTACTTGCAACACAAGGGCAGGCCCTTGCACTTGTCCTTGTTGAACTTTCTGAAGTTTGCACAGGCCCACCTCTCCAGCCTATCCAGGTCTCTCTTGATGACATCCCATCCCTCTGGTGTGTCAGCTGCACCACTCAGGTTGGTGTCATCTGCAAATTTGCTGAGGGTGCTCTCAATCCCACTGTCTCTGTCTTTTAAAAAGATATTAAACAATACTGGTCCTGCTACAGATCCCTGAGGACACCAGTCATCACCCCTCTGCATCTGGACCATTACCCTTTGGATGTGACTATCCATCCAATTTCTTATACACCAGACAGTCCACCTATACAATCCCCATTTCTTCAACTTTGAGAGAAGATTGGGGAGATGTATCAAAAATCTTGCAGACAGCCAGATAGATGACATCTGTAGCTCTTCCCCTATCCACTGACATAGCCATTCCTTTGTAGAAAGCCACTAGGTTGGTCAGGCAGAACTGTCTCTCTCTCTCCCCCCACCCCTCTTTTGCACACTTGTCATAGGCTAAATAAAGTAACTTGACACTTGGCTCCGTTTTGAGTCTTAATTCTGTTCCCGAGAATTGCAAAGACCTGGTCACAATAAAACACCCAATTGGACCTCACTCGGGTTGGAACGCAAGGGGGTTTAACCTCTGCCAAACTGGTCTGTCTGGTTGTGGAT
Source organism: Heliornis fulica (assembly GCA_013399135.1). Taxonomy (NCBI): domain Eukaryota; kingdom Metazoa; phylum Chordata; class Aves; order Gruiformes; family Heliornithidae; genus Heliornis; species Heliornis fulica. Next base: position 12,219 of record VXBZ01006324.1, on the reverse strand, counting down.
CCTGACAGTTACTATGGAGAAACTTCAGTTCAAATAAAATAAATTGCCAAAAGAAATTAAAGAATATACTCAAAGAATAAATTCTATAAGGGAAGAAAAAAAGAACTTGCAAAGAAACCTATGCTATCAAACAACATGCTTCTTTTCATCACATTTTCATGTTTTTTGCTAAATTGTCTAAATTGTCTGTTTACTATATCTTAGAGTTGTATAAGAAAACAAAACATAACAAATGGAAATTTAATGGGATAAAATTTTATTGAGTTAAAAAACATTTTTGCAATTTCTTAAATTAATATATCTCCATATAAGAAGTAACTGTGACAAGTTTTAGCCTTAGAAAACATTAGGGTATTATTTGTTAATTGTTAGATTCTGTATATTAGTAATAGGGCAGTATAGGAAATACACTTTCTTCCTGAATTTAATGGTTTTCATTTTCTTCCGTTAATTTCCAGAAATAGAAAAGTATTTAATATGTTGACAAACAGATGGAAGAAAATGACAGACATCCTGAAGGAAAATAGTTGTAAAATACCTAAAAGAACTATTACCTATCTTTGGTAAATTTATGCAAGTATGAAAAGTTCTGTGCTCAATAATAGAGCAGAAGTGGTTCCAGCAAGTTGTAAAATGCAGACAGTGGATGGAATTTATAGTGGAAATATCTGTCATTCCAGATCAGCATTAACAGAAGTACTATATATTACAAGGCTGGTACGGAAATTAGACATAGTTAATTATCTTATATAAAGCTGACAGAATGTGATATTCAGCAAGAAAGGAAGGGTACATGGAAAAGATACGTCATAGTGAGTGTAATAATAAAAATAAATAATTAAAATGACATTGCAGTTGAGAAGCAGGAAGGTAGTAGTAAGGGCATTGGAAGAAAATATTGTGACACAGTTTGCTTTATAATTGCAAATTTATAATTAAATTTTCTTACTGTAATTAATATCCTACTCAGTAAAGAGTGCACAGTTTGCTTTATGCAGTGGCAGCAAAATAAGGCAGTGAAGATACTTCAGAGTGTTAGCAATTGCTATGACACAGAGAGATCCTGGAAACAGGAAGGAAAGGAGTGCTGTGTAGTTCATCAAGGTCAACTGAAAGGCTCCCTGCTATTCAGGTGTCTTAACACATATGTTTCCATATCTAAGTCTCTGACAACACTAAGATCAAAGAAGTGCCTGCAGTGGGATAAAGACCTGAAGATGACAGACACCACACTTTGATTTGTTTTGTTAAACCTTTTTTTTTTCATAAGACTTTATTTACTAGTTGCTATTTATTAATTATTATTATTATTAAACTCCAAGTGTCTTTATGGCTCTTCATAACTGATTTTAGCTCAGATCTTGCAAAGAAAAACATGAGAGTACAAGGAAACACAAAATTCCTTTGAAGGATCAGGAACTTGCAAAGCAAAGGTTGAGGATAACCTTACCATGATTGAAGACAAATGACAGGAAAAAAAGTTTTAAAATGTAAAATTGGAGGTCACTAAATTTAAATGCAATTACAACAATAAAATCTCAGGTTGATTAATTGAGCTATTATTATTATCATTATCATTATAACTATCATTATTATTAACATTATTATTAACATTATTATCATTATAATTATTATACATTATAGTACAAACACGAATTTTAAACATACACCCATAGATATACTTTCTAATATTTTCTGGGTTTTCTGTATTACACACTCCAGCAACTCAATGCCCAAAAATGAACTTAGGTGTGGCCTCACCAATGTAGACTACAGGGAGACAATCATAGAATCATTGTGCTTGGAGAAGATCTTCAAGATCAAGTCAAACCTTCAGTGCTACACCACTGTAACCTCATTTACCAAAGCACCACATCTACCTATTTTTTTTAACAGCTCCAGGGACCGTGATTCTACCATGTCCCTGGGCAACCTGTTCCAATGCTGCACTGCTCTTTCAGTGAAGAAATTTTTCTGATATCCATAGTAGTGCAGACCTCCCAGACACAATATTTCTGACACAAACCAGAATGCTGTTGGCCTTCTTGGACACCTGGGCACACTTCTGGCTCATGTTCAGGTGACTGTTGACGAACACCCTCAGACCGTTTTCTGCTGGGCAGCTTTCCAGCCACTCTTGCCCAAGGCTGTAAGCAGCGTTGAATGGGGTTATTGGGACCTGTCACTTAGCCTTACTGAACCTCATCCAGTTGTCCAGATCCCTCTATAANTTTGAAGGATCAGGAACTTGCAAAGCAAAGGTTGAGGATAACCTTACCATGATTGAAGACAAATGACAGGAAAAAAAGTTTTAAAATGTAAAATTGGAGGTCACTAAATTTAAATGCAATTACAACAATAAAATCTCAGGTTGATTAATTGAGCTATTATTATTATCATTATCATTATAACTATCATTATTATTAACATTATTATTAACATTATTATCATTATAATTATTATACATTATAGTACAAACACGAATTTTAAACATACACCCATAGATATACTTCCTAATATTTTCTGGGTTTTCTGTATTACACACTCCAGCAACTCAATGCCCAAAAATGAACTTAGGTGTGGCCTCACCAATGTAGACTACAGGGAGACAATCATAGAATCATTGTGCTTGGAGAAGATCTTCAAGATCAAGTCAAACCTTCAGTGCTACACCACTGTAACCTCATTTACCAAAGCACCACATCTACCTATTTTTTTTAACAGGTCCAGGGACCGTGATTCTACCATGTCCCTGGGCAACCTGTTCCAATGCTGCACTGCTCTTTCAGTGAAGAAATTTTTCTGATATCCATAGTAGTGCAGACCTCCCAGACACAATATTTCTGACACAAACCAGAATGCTGTTGGCCTTCTTGGACACCTGGGCACACTTCTGGCTCATGTTCAGGTGACTGTTGACGAACACCCTCAGACCGTTTTCTGCTGGGCAGCTTTCCAGCCACTCTTGCCCAAGGCTGTAAGCAGCGTTGAATGGGGTTATTGGGACCTGTCACTTAGCCTTACTGAACCTCATCCAGTTGTCCAGATCCCTCTATAAAGCCTTCCTGCTCTCAAGAAGATCAACACTTCTGTCCAACTTGGTATCATCTGAAAATGTACTGAGGGTACACTTGATCCTGTCATCCGCATAATTGATAAAGATATTGAAGAACACTGGCCCCAATACTGTGCCCTTGAGAATATCACTTGTGACCAGCCACCAGCTGGTTTTAACTCCCTTCGTTGCAACTCTTTGGGCCTCCTATCTAGCAAAGATTTTACTCAGTAAAGAGTACACATGCCCAAGCCATGAGACATCATTTTCTCCAGGAAAATGCTGTGGGAAATGGTGTCAAAGGCTTTACTAAAGCACACATAAACAATGTCCAAAAGTATCAGAATAATAAACAAAATGCAAAAATAAAAATTTGTATGCAGAATGTGTGAATTCCAGGTAAACAGATGAGCAACTTCCATAACTATAGCTGTAGTAATTTATGAGTGTAGTACTCTAATGCCAGTAATTTTTTGTCTTTATATTTCTACTCACCATGAACATGCTAATGATGTGATTAACTTTTTTTCTTATCCTTCTCGTATTCCTATTAATCTTCCAACTTTGCAGCAAATGCCCTTGTTGTAGGAAATGTTTCTCAACCAATACAGCTTTTAGAATTGAATGGATGGCAAAAATCTTTTTTTAGCTTTTAAAGTTTCCACACTGTTATGTGAGGCATTATGTGTATTATGACACATTTTACTATCTTCACTGGCTATAGAGTTTTTGAAGCAATAGGATGGAAAACTGGGGTTGTTCAGATTTCTTTTTTTTTTCTTCTGTTCTGTTGTTTCTTTAATTTTTCTGGGGAAAAAGTTTATTTTTAAGAAACATCTTGGTTTTTCATAATTATTTTTTTATTAATATTGTGTCTGAGTAATCTGTGAGAGGGGAAATATTTTCTGTCAGTCTTGAAACAGTTATAGTTCAACTTCTTAAAATACTTGTGAAAACTCTGTAATAGAAAACTACATAGTATTCTGTGGAAAACATCCTAAATTTTTACTAGCCGACACAATAATTAGATTTTTGCTCTAAATGCAGGAAGTTACCTTGACACAAGAAAGCAGTCATCACTTCAAGACATTCACTGTATTGTGATAACTGCCCTTGTGAAACAGATATTTTTGTCAGTGATCTCAAACAAATGTCTTCATAGTATATAAATAAGCTCATATATTTTGTTGGTTTATTGGTGTGGGGTTTTTTGTTTGTTTTGTTTTGTTTTGTTTTGGTTTGGTTTGGTTTGGTTTGGTTTGGTTTTTTGTTTTGTTTTGTTTTGTTTTGCTTTTGTTGGGGTTTTTGTTGTTTGGGGTTTTTTTTAATCTCCATTTCTGACTGCCTTACTCTATTTTAGTTGGCAGTAAATTATTTTTCCCACCATTGAATCACTTCTGCCCATTATCGTAATTGGTAAATATCTCCCTGGTTTTATTGATGTGATTAACTTTTTTCATCTTGTTTTTTACCCTGTCCTGTTAAAGAAGGGAACGGAGAGAGGCTAGGTTGCACCTGGTAGGCAGTCAAGTTCAACCCACCAACATTATCTTAGAAAACATCTTTAGAACGTGAATTCATTTTCTTCTATGAAAACCAAACTTTAACCTGTAGGACAACTATATTACAGTATTTGAAATCCTAACAAAAACCCCAAGTCAAAAGACAAGATAAAATTTATTTAGATGAGGACATATTTTGTTTTATTTTTGCTTCAGTCTCAGAAGAGCATTCATCATTAACTTAAGATCAAAGAAGTGTTGAGTCACATTACCTCAAAAAAAATTTCACTGGAAAATTTTGTGCTTTGATCATTTTACTTGCAACACTTCTACAATTTTAAAACTTGTTTTCCTATTTTGCCATATTCAGAAATATATACAAATATTTTATTTCAAAACCTACTGGAAATAACAGTGTGACAGGACAATTAAAAGGTGTTTTTCAGTGGAAACTGGAGTGCTTAAAAAAGAACACATTAAATATTGATAGACCTACAGATCCTAGAGGCTTCATCCCAATGGTTTCACTAGCATGGAATTGCATTTGTGTTATCCCAGGACTTTCATGGGACTATGTAAGATGTAGGGTACTATTCAGTTTGAAAAATGACATCAGAATCTGTCCTCAAAAGTGTTCCTGAGCCTCTAAATCATATTTTTCATTTAGTTTCAAAGAATACCACTCTGAAGTAATTGAACTATTGTAGATTATCTCAGCTGCACATTGCTGAAATATGAACTGTGTTTCATCATTGCTTCTTTCATTTTTCAGACAGATTTTTCTCCCATGAATTAGTGCCTGAAATCTTCCTGGGGCTTTATGGAGATTTTCTTTCCTTCATGAACTCACAGACTTTACTTATCCCAAGCTTATACTTCTGATGCTTTCTGCAGTTCTTATTTAAAAAAAATAAAATAAAAAAAAGCATCAGTGGTATCATACTGCATAAATAAGCAGCATTAGACTTCAAATAATTAACCAGAACATACCATAGCTTGCATTACATGGCATTGCAAAATATAGCATAAGATTCAATGTGACTCAGGATAGCCAGCTTAAAAAATACCATATTCCATCCACTTTTTTTTTATACAATTTAATGCATATAAGTGACATAGGGTTGGTGGCTTGGGTTTTTTTGATAACAAATGGCTCTGATGTGCAAATTTACGTAGTAATATTTTAAGCAGTAATGGAGAAATGTCACAGCTTGCTGAATGTAGGAAAGATCTAGTAATTTGTTATAGGAGGTGTACCTTGTATATATTCTGATTTTTAAGGCACAGTTAAGTTAAAGTGTCTGAGCAAATTTTTTTGAATAGTCTGTCACTTGAAAACCTTTGACTTTAGTTGCTTCATGTTGCTGGTTAAACCCTTATTTTCAACTGAAGAAAACCTAATTAATAACCCACTGGATCAACCAATAACTGTGGACATGGTGGTAGCTAGCACAGGGACATCAGTGTGTGATGAGTTTCAAAAATTTTATTTTTTTTTAAATTTATTTCCCCCCTCCCAGGATTTTTCAGAGTTTGAGAGTGGCGATCTCATTGCAGCAATAAAAGGACATACATTCAGGTTCACTAAACTAATTGTAAAGATAACTTTTAATATCTCTGAAAATCAAGTGAAATTTTGAGAGTAAGTTTTCTACATAACTGATTTAAAAATTCAGTACACTAAACTCTGTGGTAAATCTCCATAGAGTATTCTAGCTGTCATCCCCCATATCAGGCAGGTACTTAACCAGCAAGATGCTTTATAAAATCAGCGCATAAGTGATATTGCATCCTTGTCTACAAGAGTTGGGTACGGATGGAAAAAATTTTGACCGCAATGTTGATAGTATCAATGCACATTTTTGAAAATATTTTGACTGTGACAAAGTAGCTCTCAATTACTACATAATCATACACATATATACTGAAAAGAAGAATTAAACAATTTAAGTGGATTTTAGCAACAGCAATCAAGGCCTGTTTTATGTATATTATTATATACTATTCCATAAAGTATTGGTGAGTCGGGGATCAGGCCCCAAAGCAAAGGGAAAAGTTTATGTTTGCAAGTGACTTCTTTGTACAAGTTAACTAAAGTTCTGGCACTCTGAAAACAAAATGTGCAGATGCAGGAAAGTGACTTCTTATTTTTGCATAATATTATTATTATTGGGTCTATGTCAGGTCGCTAAGGAAACCACCAGGTCTGATTGTTTCAGTCCAGCCCCACTGTCTTGAGGCTTCCCCCACCCTTCTCATGGCCCAGCATCTCATTTCAGCCCACAGGGCCATCTGCCCCAGTCCCAGGAACAACAAAGAAGGACTGGTCTCCAAATCCCCAGAGTCCTGCCCCTAGATATGGGTCCCAGAGATTGGCCCCACTAAACTACAGCCACCCATGGGCCCATGTTCCAGACCGGTTCTCCATCTCTATGGAAGTGCCTGATGCCCGGGGCTGTGGCTGCCCCAGTGCCCCCCAGCTGTCCCACTCCTTACTGCCTGAGGTGGTGAGACAGGCCTGTGGCTGCCAGGCCCTGCCCTCATGAATCCATGGGGACCTCTTGTCAGTCTCAGTCAGCCATAGCCCCAGGGGGCTGCTGGCTATGTAGTGCCCTGATTTTATCTTTAGACTTGCTAAAGTACAAACTAATGTTCCTTCATTTGCAATTTACATTTGCCATGTGAGATCTGCTGCATATGATATGTACAAAATACCACAGTCAGGAAGAGAATGTCATGTCAGAGCCACCAGCCTGGTGGCTTTTTATTAATTTAAAAAAAGTAATATGCATAAAAGTTATGAGCACATTGCACTCAGTTTCACATTTCTTAACATAAACCCAAATATATGGTATTTTATTGTACTTGAAAGCCTTTCCCAGTCTTTACATATATTGGAAAAGTCTAATTACTTGAAAGAAATTTTAATTGGATTCATTAAATGTAAATTCATTAAGATCTTTGGCTTCTTGGTTTTGATGTCTAAGGTTTCACTTGGCTGATGTCTTTTTTTTTTTTTTAACAGGTAAGAGAAGAGAATCAAACTTTAAAACATAATCTTGTCTATGGAAAGTAAATCACTGAAAAGATGACTACAGAATTACTGGAATAATTGATAGAATAATACTATGAATACTAGTAATACTGAACTGCAGGCATAAATTAATCTTGAAATTTACTTATATTTGTGTACACACACACATACATATGTGTTTCAGCTGTTAGGCTCAGTTTCCTGAACAGATGTTGTTAAGTATTTCTTTAAGTTTGTTGCAAAAGTAGTTCAGATGATTTCTTTCCTTTTCTGTTAGAAAGTGCTGTTAAAATTTGAACCTAAGAGCTCGTAGCACTTAATCGCAAAATGCAAATGTTTGCAAAATGGGCCAATCTGTATTGACCATTTAGTGTTTTATCACAACATAAAATTTATCTTAGGGCATTTGGAAAAAATAGATAACAGTCCAGTTTTAAATTATGTGTAATCACATCCATGGGAAGGAGGAGATCTAATGGATAATGTACTGTACTCTGTGGCATGCTGTTCTTCTAGTAAATGAGTGTTCTAAAAATTTTTGCTCATCCCAGAACTATTTTCTTAGCATGCTGTCTAAAAAGCAAGGGGAATTATAATCTTCAGCTAAAGACATTGCTTACATGCAGACAATAATAAAATATAGTACTTTAGTGTATTCAGGTTTAATTTTCTCCCACAGCAATTCAGTACAGTACAGCAGGAGTTGTTAGGATAAGAATGCTCTTGTATAGCTAAAACTCATACATTTTAATACCATTATTAAACTCATTTAAGTACAAAAATTGTGTGAGGAAGCAAAGATGGGTTACCACCTGTAGGAATTGCTTCAGCATACTAAGTAAGCATGATCATCTTGCTCTGTTTTTTCCCCAAATGACTACTATTTCTTTAGGGAGTATTACTGCTAAACTATATTCTTTAAATACAGAAATTAATATACATTTTTAAATATTCTGAAATTTTGAAAAAAAAAAGTTAATATGTACAGGTGAAAGTAGAAGATAAACAGCAAGTACTACAGTTTGTTCTTCATATGTTTAGGTGAAGGACATAACTATCATTTCTGTTTTCAAGCCTCGAAAAGAAATCACAAAATATGAGTTATTGCCAAAATATAAAGACAGTAGCACAGGAGAAATGTTAGATGCTTCAGCTGTCTTTTATTCCGTCAAACCATGCATTAACAGATAATTCTCTTTCCCCTTAATTTAAAATTAATGTTGTGTCACCACTATTAATTTGAATGTGCCAGTGACAATAAGGGAAAATTAGTGTATCCCCGAAACTTTATATTTTTCATTTCCAGATTCTTCCACCTTTACCCAATACATCTTATTCTATTCAGAATATTGATGGATAAGTTACTCAGTATTGGTTAAATGGTGGATTACATTTTCAGATGTACATTTTAAAGTATCTATAGAGCAGCTGACTTGTCTCAGTCTAAATCAGATTTGAATGTTTTTGGAGTTTTTTTTTGTTAATGTATTCTAAATTAGAGAGAGATGACAGAGCAGATATTTCATTGTCCATAACGGGAGAAGTTAGTAGATAATTAGAAAATTACATTGTAAATACAAGAGAATTCCATTCCATTTATTATTATCTGACATCTCTGAATAGGATTTTAAATACTGCAATTTGGAGTATGTAACCCAAAGATAGAATGGGAGTGTAAATGGTGTGTAAGAATGGGACACTCAAAATTGTCTGATAGTGCGTATCTCCAACACTGATAAGCTAAAGTAGGTAATCATGAAAGACTATTGAGGAATTAAAAAGACATTTTTGAAAGGGAGTCATCTTGAAAGGCTGTAGAAAAAGATCCCCTATGACTGGTGAGGTTTCTTCATAACCTGGTGGAGTATGTCTGAGAGGTAACAGAACTTCCTGTGATCAGTGGAGGAAGTTTGTTGGTGTTTAGCGATGTCAATTTCTAAGTGTGGTTTATGGGTTGTATTGCTGATATTGATCCTGAATGTATGCTTTATTGACTGCACATTAATTATGTGTTCTCAATAAGCCACTGAGTTCTGATCTGACATTAATGCGAACAGGAAAACATTTCCCTGTGACAGAAGCTGCTTTATTCTGACTCAGAAATGTTGACAGATGACTTGTTGAATCCGGTAAATCATGATAGTTTCCTTAAGATATCCATTTGCTGTAACAGCACTCCTAAAATTTATCTTTCTCCATTTTTTTATCCCTTTCAGCATTTCTCTTTGAGTCCTACTTCATCATTTGCCTTTAACGGTTATTTGTCTTTATCATTTTTCAGAGATGTTGTCCAGTAGCAATGTTTTCCACTAAGTATGGGGTTTGGGCACTTAGTATTGACTTCTGCTATGTCATGTTGTTGCTTTTGTTGTTGCTGTTGTGGTTGTGGTCTACTTTTGGTTTTTTTTTTTTTCTTTTTTTTTAAGGTACATTCTAGTTATTTTGCTTTGTTCCTCTTGCTGTACATTCCTAGTGAGCAACATGGTAAAACACAACCATTTTGTAACACTATCTAGCCTGAGCCAAGCTTTCTACCCATAAGATAAAGAAAAATGAAACTACTTAAATTATATTAAAAATAGAACATATATGTTTTAAAAGGTGTAATTAATGACAATTTGTATTTTTTTATTTGGACAATCTATTTCAGTAGTCTCTTTTGCATGCTATATTGGGTCACATGGCACTAAAAGAGATTAATCTCTTGCTGTTCCCCTTTTAATGTCTGGAATTGTCTCATGATTTTTAATGTCAGAAGAGAGGGAAACAGGATCCAGCACTGAAGCTGTTTTGCAGTATAATCTTAAAAATATCTATGTCTAAAATTACAATTCCAACAGTGAAAAGAATTGTTTTAGTACCCAATCCGATTCATACATAACTGAAAAGTAATCAGTGATTCTGGAATGAAATTTTAAAAAAATCATGTTCTCATAACTGTAACTCAGGAAATAGAATTCTGCATTTAAGAATTTGTATTCCAGTGGAATGGCAATTCTTGAAAAAAGGCGATTGAATGGTTTTTTTTCAGAACAGCTACTTCACTGTACAAGTTGTAAGATGGTGATGGATTACACAAAGCTCAAATTTCACATCCTGTATTACTGAGGAGGAAGAAAAAATCCCTATGCACAATCTGCTCTGATACTCTAAAAATGTGTATTTCAATATTCCATTTTGCCATGAAAATATTTGGAATTTCATATGAAAGGGAAATCAAATCAGATTTGTCTCTATCATTCCTTCCCATTCAGTTGTTTTTTTCCCATAGTTCTTTTCATTTCAATCATCACAATAACATTTTACCAACATACTGTGAGGTTTCAGCTGGGATAGCATTAATTTTCATTCTAGTAGCTGTTGCAGTGCTGTGCTTAGCATAAGAATAATGGTGATAACAAACAAATACTGTAGTTATTGCCAGGCAGTAAAGGACTTTTCAGCTTGTCATACTGGCCATACTTGTCATAGAGGGGACACAGCTAAGACAGCAGACTCAAACTGTCCAAAGGGATATTTCATGATACATGATGTGTATAACTAGAGAGATGGAAAGCAGGTGGTGTGACTCAGGAACTAGCTGAGCATTGGCTCTGGGTGGCAAGTAACAACAATAACAGTAATGATGATGTCATTCTCTTCTGGCCTATTAAATCATCCTTGTCTTCACCCACAAATTTTACCTTTTTTTTATGATTCATTTCCCCATCCCAATGGGCAGGGAAGGGAGCAGGCAAACAGCTGTGTGCCTGTTTTTGCTGCTGACCTGGTTAAATCACAATATAGATTTTTTTTTTGTTCCCAAATATTTAACTGAAGTAATGAAATTAGAAATATATGTCAGTGACAGAAATAAAAAATAAAATTGCACCCAATAATGTAATCTGTGAATTGTGTAATTTAATTTAAAATNAGTAGCTGTTGCAGTGCTGTGCTTAGCATAAGAATAATGGTGATAACAAACAAATACTGTAGTTATTGCCAGGCAGTAAAGGACTTTTCAGCTTGTCATACTGGCCATACTTGTCATAGAGGGGACACAGCTAAGACAGCAGACTCAAACTGTCCAAAGGGATATTTCATGATACATGATGTGTATAACTAGAGAGATGGAAAGCAGGTGGTGTGACTCAGGAACTAGCTGAGCATTGGCTCTGGGTGGCAAGTAACAACAATAACAGTAATGATGATGTCATTCTCTTCTGGCCTATTAAATCATCCTTGTCTTCACCCACAAATTTTACCTTTTTTTTATGATTCATTTCCCCATCCCAATGGGCAGGGAAGGGAGCAGGCAAACAGCTGTGTGCCTGTTTTTGCTGCTGACCTGGTTAAATCACAATATAGATTTTTTTTTTGTTCCCAAATATTTAACTGAAGTAATGAAATTAGAAATATATGTCAGTGACAGAAATAAAAAATAAAATTGCACCCAATAATGTAATCTGTGAATTGTGTAATTTAATTTAAAATTAATTTAACTTTAAAAAAAAAAAGTTGTGTATGTAAATACATATTTAGTAGTTTGAAAGACTTTGGTTTTATAAAAACTGGACATTTTAATCAAGAAAAACTCAGCTCTCCACACCCCCACTCTAACCTACCCTCCAAAAAAAAAGAAACAAAAA
>VXBZ01006322.1:22449-34876 GCA_013399135.1 Heliornis fulica | reverse complement strand
ATATAATATTTATATGCAGTGTGTGTGTATATATATATATATATATACACACTATGTCTGTGTATATATATGTATATAATTTCCCCCCCCTACTAATATTGTTTTCTTATCAGGAAAAAAACCCAAAACAACCAAAACCCATCACCAGGATGATTATTATGTAACTCCCTTCTCTTTTATTAATTCATAATGAGTAATTTGGGATGCACAAGCCCTTTTTGCCAAAGCCCAGAAACAGACACTTCCCTCCCTGTCACTAAATCACCGCTCCTGGGATAATTAAGGTAGTGGGAGCATTTATCAAGCAGGAGCATTTATCAGACTTTTACTAAATTTATGGCCCCTCCCTGAGGTCTCTTCTCCTTCTGGGTGTCGTGTCTGTGGGTAATGGAGAGATTTGCCCTGGTGGCAGGGGGCTTCCCTAGGGCAGAGCAGGGTTTGGTGCTCTGGTTCATTGCTCCCTCAGGGCAGACAAGCTCTGGGATACCACTTTGGTGGTGGGGGGGTGAGAGGGACAGATGGCACCCTAAACCAGGAGCCAGGAGGAGTTCTGGAGGTGTAAAACATGGTTATTGGGTGGGAGGAACCTCGTCACCTCTTCCTGCTACGTGCTGAGATACCTTGAGTTGACGTTGTGTGCACACTAACTAGTTTGGACACGATTCTCAGCACTAATGGAAAATTCCCCTCACTTTAGTGCTCCCACGGGATTTCTGCAGAGATCACCCCCCCCTTTTCTCCATCAAGGACTCAGAAGGTTTCCTCCCTCACTCCTATGCACAGCACCAGCCTTCAGCAAGCCCTGACCAGACCCAGCATCTCCCCCAGGCCACCCCACGGTGCTTGGGCATCCCTCCCCATTCCAGTGCCAGCAGGTCCAGACCTCAACCAGCTCCATTTGAGGTCTTCCCCCACAGATTAAAATAGTTCCAGGAAGCCAATAAGGGAAATCTGATCTCAAAGCCCAGGACCTGATGTGTAATTTCCATTGGAAATCAGCTCTTGGCTGGCAAAGCTGCATCCCCAGGGACCTGCCGGGCTGTTTGTTCCTGTAATGTTCTTGCTATTGATTTAAGGAGAAACAAGAGTTGGTTAATTACTTGTGGCTGTGCCTAGCTTTGTTTTGTCTCTGCTAATGGCTGGGGCTGTTGTGACTGCACACTTTAATGGCTTTCAGATGCCAGAGGTCTTCTTATAAGCCCATGCCCCATGTAGAGACCACCAGCAGAAAATGTACTTGTTGCTGCTTTGAGGTTGCAAATACCAAAGGGAAAGAACCCGCCGCCGCTTCCCCCGGCCCCGAGCCTCACATGTACATGTCTCTGTGAAGAGCTGCAGACGTGGTTTTCTATCAAATAGGGGTTTTTTTTGGGTTGTTTTCCTGATGGAGTTACACAGCACTGAAGAGCTGAGCTCGTCCCTGTGCAGGTACCTCTATAAATAATTAGATGTATAATATTTCCACAGCTGGATGCTGCCAGATGGCTTCGCTTTTTTTAAGCTTAAAGTAACTTCCTTCCTTTGCAGGGAGAAAAGCCAACGCTGTCAAGTCCTATAAACTCATCCTTTCAGGAGGAGACATGTCCCCGAGACCTGGCTTTGAACCTGGAGGAGAAGAAACTTCTCAGGGCTGGGGCAGCCACCAAGTGAGCCCTGAGAGGGGTCAGGCTGTGCGTGGGAAGGTCCGTGGCCTGTTCGTGGTTGGATGCAGAAGCCAGAGTGACCCCGCAGATCAGGATCTGGCCCATTGTTGGTTTTAAATAGAAAAGGCTTTTAAGGTCACTGAGTCCAACCACAGCCCAACTCTCAAGATGGGGACTCCACCACTGTCCTGGGCAGCCTGTTCCAACCCCTGACAACCCTTTCAGGGGGGAAATTCTTCTGGTGTACAACCTCAATCTCCCCTGGGGCAGTTTGGGACCATTTCCTCTGTCCTGGCGCTTGTTCCCCGAGAGAAGAGACCGACCCCACCTCTCTGCACCCTCCTTGCAGGGACTTGGAGAGAGCCAGAAGGTTTCCCCTCAGCCTCCTCTTCTCCAGACTCCAAAGCCCCAGAGCTCCCTCAGCNNNACCTGCGCCCTCTCCGGGCTCATTTTCAGCCACTGCCAACCAACGCCCCCAGGCCCTTCTCCTCCAGGAGCTCTCCAGCCACTGTGCCCCCAGCCTGTAGCACTGCCAAGGGTTATTGTGACCCAAGGACTATGTTGAACTCAAGTGACAGGTTCAACAGAACCTAGATCTACTGCTGCACGCTGCCTGCCCCAGTCCAGCAAGGGTCCCCCAATTCTATGGGCAGCGCTGTAACCCCCTGCCCTGCTCACACCCAGCAAAAAAGGCCTTTTCAGCTCTCCACATGGGTTTTTTTTAAAGTCCATGGCATCATTTGTGAGCCAGCACCAGGAGCTCATGGTGGAGTCACTGGCTTTGCAGGAGGCAGCCTGAGCTTCCAGCTGAGAACAGTACTGGAGCTGCCCATGGACAGCATCTGTCTCTCACTGCCACACCACAACACATCAAAACGATCCAAACCAGCCCCCAGATCCTGCCTTGGCTGAGCAGCCTTCACCCAGCAGCTCCAGAGGTGGCAGATACCCACCCTGACCACAGCTGGATCCTGGACACCCCAGGCACGTTGCTCAGCCTCTCCAAACAGATTNGCTCTCCACATGGGTTTTTTTTAAAGTCCATGGCATCATTTGTGAGCCAGCACCAGGAGCTCATGGTGGAGTCACTGGCTTTTCAGGAGACAGCCTGAGCTTCCAGCTGAGAACAGTACTGGAGCTGCCCATGGACAGCATCTGTCTCTCACTGCCACACCACAACACATCAAAACGATCCAAACCAGCCCCCAGATCTTGCCTTGGCCAAGCCTTACAGCAACCTTCACCCAGAGGCTCCAGAGGTGGCAGATACCCACCCTGACCACAGCTGGATCCTGGACACACCAGGAATGATGTTCAGCCTCTCCAAACAGATTTCCCTCCAGCTCCTCCCGCTCTACAACCCTGGCAAGTAAATGTCAGGCTTGTACGTGACAATGACCTCAGCTGTGGACAGGAGTGTGTGGGTAGAACAGAGCTACTGTCACCTTGGCTTTTTCATCCATGCTTGGATTAACTCTTGGCTCCACAGCTGAAGACCTTGTTCCCTTTCTACAGCTTAGGATACACCTTCTCCTACCTTGTATCCCTGGAGCTTTGCAAGAGACTTCAGCATCCAGACGGGGTTTTACACACTGAGTCACATTCCTGAGCTGTGTCTGGGTGGTCAAGAGCAGGTTGTCAAGGGTGACATCAAGCAGGTGGAGCTGAGGGGAGAAGACAACATGGCTTTGCTGTGTGCTGTGATCACCAGATGCTTTCTGTGTGGGTTTTCACATTGCTGTTTCTCTTGCTGGTGATGGAGCCTTGGTGTCCCCTGGGGATGCACAGTCCCACCTCTGTGACAGCCCCAGAGTGGGGGACCTGGGTGAACCTCATGAGGTTCACCATCCACTGACCCAAGGCCAGCCCAGCTGGCATGACCACGTGCAAATGACATATATATGATGAATAATTTCTTCATTGCTCATAGGAAGATCTCCCAAGATGCACTTTTGAAAGCCTCTTTGTGCTCGCACAAGGACACCGTGGAATAATGCTGAAAATAATACTTATAAAATAAACCCAGACAGTTTATATCTGTTTTATCCTCAGTCCTGTATATCCCTTTTATTTCAGACCAAATTAATCCTGGAAAAACCATGAAAATCCATAGCAGAGGATAATATAGAATGATCTTCTGAGATCTATGCCTCTTGGGCTGCTGGTCCCTAAGCCTGTGGGCTGGGGAGATTATGAAAGGAGGCTCCAAAAATCCCTGCAAAGGATGTTGGACATGTGTCTGTTGATATCCAGCTGGTCCCCAGTGCTGCAGGTTTTCCCTGCTTCAGTCCCAGCATTCAGCCTCATCCCTCCAGGCTGGAGACTGCACCCATGGTTGTGAGAGCAGCTGGTTGGGGGTGATGGGGATGGAGACCCTCCAGACAGCTGGACAAGTCTTCCTTCCATGGACTACCTCATTCGAGGTCCTGGAAGCTGACTGCCTGTGACTGATGAAGTCTTCACACTCACTCAGTTTTGCTTTGAGGTCCCTCATGCCACCAGGAGGTTCAATCCTTGCCAGCCACCGTGGTGCTGATTTCAGTAGCGACACCGCTGAGGGCCCAGCCGTGCCGCAGATGGCACTGGTGTCCACGCTGCTGCGAGGTGCTGCCAGCATCTCCAATTTTAGCTCTGCTGCCAGATGTGATTCTCAGGCAGGAGTCTGCCTGACATCTCCTGAGGCTGCAGCCAGTCTGATCACGGCTGGAGATCCTCACCGCCGTGTCACAGACGGAGCACCAAGGCCCCAGGACTCTCCCAAGGCGGGGAGCAGAGGTTATGTTTATCACACAGGACCCAAAGCCCTTCCAGAATGATGTGCTGTCCTCTTTATCACAGACAACACTGAGTGAAAGGGATGAGAGAGGCTGTTTCAAGATGGAAACCCAAATGCAGCAGCAGAGTAAGCTGCATCCAGAAACGAGGTGTGCAAACAAGGGGGACAGAGCGAAGGCAAAGCTCTACCCAGTAATTGTTTTCAGGGATTTCTGGTGAAGCCAAATCCACGTGGATTTTATGGGGTGGATGGCCCACGTGGACAGCTTGCACCATCTCAGGAAGGAGAAGAGGTTTCCTGGGCTCAAAGGAACATCTTCAGGCTCCTTCCAGCCCATGCTCCAGCCCAAGGATGCCGGTTTCCACACTGTCCCCACCCGGGCGTCACCGGCAGCGATCGATGGCGCAGCTGGGCGCGGTGAGCGCTGGAAATGGACTTTTTATTACTCCTGAAGAGGGACAAGCACAAGGGAGGGGCTGGAGCCGGTCTCCTGGCAATCTTCTCCATCCCCTCTCTCATTAGATTTCCTCTGGATCGTTAGGCAGGAGGGGAGGAAAGGGCAGAGGGGGCTCAGCTGGAGCCGGTGCAGGGTGATGACCTGTTGGTCATCACTTCAGATCAATGTGATCAATTAATGCCAACCTTATTTCACTCCAAACCCAATATTTATATGTTCCTTTTTCCCAGGACACGAAACACACCCCCTAACAGTCTCTTCTCATAGGTTAAGTCTTGTGGTGAGACCTCCTTGCTGATCGGTGCTTCATTATCTTTTTCCACGTTCTTTACATTCTTCTTTCCTTCTTGCTTGATAAACAACCATCTTATTTATGGCCCTAACAGCCCTCTCAGCAAATGAGAATTGTTCTCATGTCTGTTACCTGTTAAAATCCTCCACACTGGCTCCCGTGCACACCGCGCCCAGAAGAGCGTAGACCCCCGTAGGGCCGACGCTGTGGGTGCGTGTTGAGGTGTTTTCTCACTTTAATATATAAAAAAAAATCACAAGGAAGGGCTGATCTTTGTTCAGTCTCCTGCAAGCGTTGCTCTGCAGCGTGCTGCTGATAGATCCAGCCCTGGCACCAGGTGAAATGACTCCAAAAACTTGACATTTGTTTTGACACATCATCCCCTGGTGCGTCTGAGCGGCGCGGCCGGGCCTTCAGCCTTTCACACGGAGCACCTGGGCCTGCGCGGCCGGGATGGCCGCTGAGGTCATCGCACAACTATGTGAGCTTCAAATTAACAGCACATGGATTCAATCTCTAGGCTCTTGGGCATAAGTTCAGGAAAATAGAGATATAAAATGTGGGTGATTTACTGGAGCTTTCCCAGTCTGGAATGATTAATTGTCTGATTTGCTGGTTCTGGGTTTTTTTTTTTTAAGCTGAAATTGATTGGAAAAAAAAAAAATTTAAAGGGAGAGTTGGGTAAATGGTTATGTGAAATGCCTCTGACATGTTGCTTGGTAGAAAAATGGTGATATTGTTGGGGATGAGTTTTAAATATTAACCTTGTGATGCATTTTTGTGTGGCAGTGAGCAGAAGTGTGAGTGGTGCCTGTGTGAAGTCTTATGACACACATAACTGGGAGCACTGGGTTAAACAAGCTAGATCTCTGTAAATTAACACTGGAAGTGTGCCTGGCAAACCAGGGTGGGACATCAAACTGGGGTATCCAAGACTCCAGGAGAATTTGGATGTATAGTTATGATACATCTATAACCATATCCAACTATCTGGGGGGGGAGGGANCCCTAATTCTGATGTTTAACAGTGTTACCCATGTTAGATGCCCACCAGGCTTGGCCTCCCCTCCCATGGGCTGGAAAAGGTAGACATGACCAATGGGCATCTGGCCACACATGGATCCCAGGGGCTGTATCTTCAGTCAGTCTCTTCCAACCCAAGTGACTCTGTGGTTCTGTGATTCTATGATGTGGCCAAGCTCAGTGTTCAGTGTTTGAGGGATGCTTGACTCACTGCTGTGAGCCAGTCAGCTTGTGTTAGGGTTCTCTCTCTAACCAACCAGAAATGCTTTGAGGCCACAATGAAAAAAAAACCACCCAGCCTCAAACCCAGGGTGGAGTGACAGCACTGGTGACCGGGAAAGTCATCCCGGGCGTTTCAATGACAGACAAAACACCAAGGGCAGAGGATGAGATTTCAGGGGGTTTGGTTTCACAACCTAAAACTCAGCAGTAGAGCAGCAGGGAAGACCTCACCTTGCAGTGTTTCCTTCATGGTAGACCATTAAACTCCTTGCTGCATTCTATGCATCCTCCTGCCGTGATCAGCCGCTGTCGGACGTGGTGCACAAAGCATGGGGCCTGTCAGGAGCCCCAAATCCCCTGGGGGGTTTGCTGGGCTGGTGTCTCCCCTTTAGAGGTAACATGGAATATATATATTAAAATAGGCAGGGTATTAAAAAGAAATGCTGACACAGCCAGGCCAGGTTTCTATTCTGATTAATCCAATAGGAAAATTTAAAAAAAGCCTTGACACCCCAGGCAAAGAGGGTAAACCCAAAGTGATTTAACATGAGATGGGGGCTAATGCAGGCCTGTGGCCTTTGCCCTCCCCTGAAATTAGTCCCTGAAACTGAGGAGTGCCTGAGTTTTGGAGTCACTGTGCCTCAGGACCTCAGTATTCCCTGGGAAACCTTCCCCAAAGGGACACTTTGTGTGTTTCAAAGGTAAATTGACTTCTTCGTGGCACCGGAGCATGAAGGCTCTTGGCTTTTTTTTGTCATGACAGTTCATTATGAGCTTTGCTTTGGTAGGTGATGCAGCCCTACCCTGGAGCTATGAAAACCTTCCCTTTACACCCCTAATTGAGCACCTCCTTAATTCAGTCCAAAAAGCATTCGTGAAAGAGCTGGTTTTAAAGTTCTGCCATGTTTTTTCACTCATTGCCTTGGTTAATTTTGCATCAGCAATAGGAGGTCTACCAAATGATGCTGAAGACCAGTAAGCCCACTTTGGGAGAGGCTGGGCTTGCTGGGATACCATCATGGACAGGTGCTTCTGGCTGCCATCCCTGTGTGACGTTGCATCCAGGCATGAGAGATGCACAGGACACCGAAGTGGAAAGGAGCCCTGGGTGACCCCATCTGTTCTGCTCTTTGAACAGCATTTTTTCTCCCTTTTTTTTTCCCCCAATACCAGTGGCCTGATCCTGGCTCTGCAGCCAGGCAAGGATTCACCCACTGGAAACACAGGGAAGGGTTAATTGTCTAAATTTGGAACATTATCTGTCGCACGCGACTGCTCTGTAATTATGACTTTTTCTGCTTCTTAGAAGAAGGTTATTACAAGAGCCTTTTAATCTAAAAGGCCAATTATATTAAAACAGTGACTTCCATACTTAGATCCCCCTTTACACACACACTATTGTGTTTGGTATAAATTTAGCAAATTATATGGAAAGTTTGCCTAGTGGAAGCTTAAAATGATGATTACTGCTTGCATGGATGTAAGCACGGGCAGTCCCAAGAAACACATCCATGTTGTTTGCCACAGCCCTCAGCCCCACCACACTCAAAATAATCCAGACACAGGGGGTCAGCACGTTGGAGGGGCTGCTGGCTCCAGGTTTGGAAGATAATTCTCTGGGAGGTAATTCTCCCCCTCTACTCTGCCCTTGGGAGACCTCACCTGGAGTACTGTGTCCAGTGCTGGAACCCCCAACATGAGAAGGACATGGAGCAGTTGGAGAGGGTCCAGAGGAGGCCACAAAGATGCTAAAGGGGCTGGAGCACCTTTCCTACGAGGACAGGCTGAGAGAGTTGGGGCTGTTGAGCCTGGAGAAGAGGAGGCTCCGGGGAGACCTTCTAGCGCTCTGCCAGGACCTCAAGGGGGCCTACAAGAAAGATGGGGAAAGGCTGTTCAGTAGGGCCTGTTGTGACAGGACAAGGGCTGATGGGTTTCAAATAGAGGGAGGGAGATTTAGATTGGAGATTAGGAAAAAGTTCTTTGCTGTGAGAGTGGTGGAGCACTGGAACAGGTTGCCCAGGGAGGTGGTGGATGCCCCTGGATCCCTGGAGACGTTCAAGGCCAGGTTGGATGAGGCCCTGAGCAATCTGATCTAGTTGGGGGTGTCCCTGCTTCTTGCAGGGGGGTTGGACTGGATGACCTCTGGGAGTCCCTTCCAACTCCAGGCAGTCTATGATTCTGTGATTTTATGGAGCAGCAAGATGTGGGGGGAGATGAATTTGTGGCTGCTGAGCTCTAGGAGGGTCTGTGAGCCACAGGTAGAGCATCAGTCCAGGCTCATTTCTCTGATGAATGAACCCCAGAGCAATTACAAACACCATAATTGGCCTATGCTGAAATCTCACACAGGCAAACAGTCCTGGAAACACACTGATGGTTTAAATCACACTTAAACCATCTACTCTTCCTTCCCAATAAAATAATGTTGTTTTCCCTGACCCATGATCTATGCTGAGAAATAATTAGCTTGAAGGCCATGTAATGGGGAGAAGGACAGAGCCTCAGAGTACCTCCCCTGTACGTGGTGGTAATTGATTCTAAGCGCTGCTCAGGGTGATGAGCTCGTTAGAGAGCGAGCAGAGCACAGAGAGGTCCCTGGGTATGGGCTCGGGGAGAGGAGTGGTTGTTTCAGAGGATGTTTAAGCAAATGTGCTCCTGTGGTTGTATCAGCTCTGTCAGTTCCTAATTACCCAATTTTCTAAACCATAAGGTGTCGTTTTTTTCAATGCTGCTGAAAAGTTGTTGTGTGGTAACAGGGATGGAGGTGAGAGGGAAGGAGGACAAGGGAATGTCCTTGCTGACACCATCCCAGCTGGGTTGGTGTAGGGTCAGCAGGAGGTAAAACTCAGGGATGAAGCCAAGGAAACCCTGGACTGGGGCAGGTACCTGCAAACAAGCTGTAGGACATAGAACTCCTTGAAAGAGCACAGCAGAGGCCACCAAGGTGATGGAGAGAGTGGAACATCTTCCTGCTGAGGACAGGCTGAGGGAGCTGGAGCTCTGGAGCTTGGAGAAGAGGAGACTGAGGGGTGACCTCATTAATGTCTGTCAATATGCAAAGGGTGAGTGTCAGGAGGATGGATCCAGGCTCTTCTCAGGGATGGCCAGTGACAGGACAAGGGGAGATGGGTCCAAGCTGTAGCAGAGGAGGTTCCATGGGAACATCAGGAGAAACTCTTTCCCTGTGAGGGTGGCAGAGCCCTGGGCCAGGCTGCCCAGAGAGAGTTTGTGGAGTCTCCTTCTCTGGAGACATTCAAACCCGCCTGGACACATTCCTGTGTGATTTAATCAAGGTGATCCTGCTCTGGCAGGGGATTGGACTGGGTGATCTTTGGAGGTTCCTCCCAACTCCTGTGTTTCTGTGATTCCTTCACTGGCTTTATCAATCTCCTCCCTGCTGCAGCTCACACTCCTGGGATGCTGCCTGGCCAAAGTTGTTTTCAGCATCTGGGTGATGCAAAACCTGTAAGCAATAAGAAGGAAGCTATGAATTCTCTTGGAGGCTCCAGTAAAAAGCTGGAGCTCTCTGGGCTTGAGCATCAGCAAGACCTGTATCACTGCAGTGGCTTTGTGCTCAGACAGAGGAGCTGTGAGAAACCCAGGGTGTCTTTTAATTCCCTGAGCTACTTGAAACCCAAATGCTGCATGAATAAAATGCCACTGCAGAAATGATATCTGTATTTTGATATTAAAATTGTATTTTGAGCTTTGACTCACCTTGCTGTGAGACCCCAGAGCTTTCAGGGCCTTATCCAGCTCAGGTGTGACTTTGAGCAATCAGAGCTGCTCTGCCTCGTTTCCAGGGTCCTGGTGCAGGGTGCCCCCCACCCATGGGGACAAACCAAATTGGGACCACACAACGCACTTTGGGGACACCAAGAGTTGAATCTTTGGTTTGTTTGGAAGTCAGGTGAGGAGGTGGCAGAGCTTGGCCTGTGTTATTGATGTGATGCTCGTTATTATGGGCACAAAAGGGAACTGCGGGGTGTGAATCCAAAAGCTTTGGGTGAGCTGATGGGTGGGTTTAGTTCAGAATCAGTGGTTTAGGGTCTGGAGCCCTGACACTGCCCACCTTCCTCTGCTGAGTCAGCCCCATGGGGTAAGGATGGGCTGGCTCTGAGCTCCCATCTGGTCTGGGTGGTGTCCAGGGCACCAGGCACTCATGGGCAGAGGGGGAGGTGTAGAATCAGCTCAGCCTTGGATTGACTGGAGGTCTCTTCCATCTCTGCAGAGACACCTCCTGGGGAGCTTTGTGGGTGGCTTGGACCTGAGCTGTCCTGTAAGCTGAGACTGACCAGGGCAGGGCTGTGCAATCCAACATGGGCTGAGCCTTGAACTCCTTCAGCAAACAAGATGCCCTGAGCCCCAACCAGATCACATTCAGCATCCTAAGATAAGGTGAAGACAGGCCAGAGAGCTTCAATTGCCCCAGACAATGCACCTATATGTGAAAAATAAGGGGGAACTCTGCTAATGACAAACATGGGAGGTGGCATTGGCCATCCAGGCACCATCCTGCCCATTGTCACATCGAGATACAAACCCCTTGGATTCGGGGACACCCTTCCCCTTGGCCAGGATGCCCCTGAAGGAATGCATTTTGTGACTCTCCTGTGACAAGTGCAGTGGTACTTCTGAGCTCCAGCAGTGCATTTCTCCATAGTAGCCATAAGACCTGTAACAGTGAGGTGCTGAATCTGATTTAAACACACTGCAGCCAAGTGTCACAATGTCACACGTGGGGTAAAAGCTTTGCTGCCTAGATATTTTGTGTATGCATTTATTTAATCTTGCCTCACCAAGATAGGTGTTTTAAAGGCTAAAATATTCCTTATGCTCAAAAGTTACCCTAAATATCGATTCAGAGTTTCAAATGGCAAGTGAACAGGCAGGTCTCAGCGAGGACTGGAAAGCAACCAGGACTGGCTTGAGAGGCTTCAGCAAAAAGCCACAAGGGATGAGGACAAATGCTGATCCTAAGGAGATTACAGGGGCTCTGACAGAGCTGGCTGGTGAGCATCCATCCAGTGTCCCCAGAGGGGAGCGGGGACAGGCGCCATACAAGCTTCTCTTTGACTTTCTACCATCCCCGTGAATTGCTTTTACAAGATAAGTGGAGAAGAAGGGGAGATACCATAATTTCAATAGCAAGTGGCCCAAGGCTTTTGTTTCAAATAAATGGACAAGTTCCTTTAAGCCTGGTAATTAATCTGATGGATCTCTTCAATTTTATCAGCCCCTTTCTGTGACATTGTTCTTTCATCTGTTTGGCTCCAGCTTTCATTAAGAATGAACCGGGTGACAGCGAGGAAAAGCTGCTCAAAATGCTGCCACTAATCTCTGCTGTTGGGGCATTTCCCTGGAATGGCTTTTTTAATGCTGTTTCTGTAGGAGTGGTTTAACACAGCATCTCTGGTGGTGTCAGGGCTCCTGGATCCCTAAATCAGGGGTTTATAGCTTAATACAAGCATTGTAGCAGGAGAGAAGGGGCTGTTGATGGTCAGGATTTGTTGGTCTTTCCTCTGGCTTTTGTTGCTAAATTAAATTATGGCCTTGAGGAGGGGGATGCAGCATCGTTAACTGCTTTCTAGAAAGCACATTTAGATAGAATTTCTGTAAGGGTTGTGCCCTCCTTTTCCCTGTCATGGGTTGGCACCCTGATGGTGATGGAGAAGGATCACATCTATCCCCCTGGGATGGCTGGATCCGATGTGCGTGGTGCTGGCTGGCTCTGCCCATACAAACGTGGGATCACGTTTAACCTGGACTGGTAAGAGGCAGTAGAGATGCTGCTGCTGCTGCAGGGAGATGTTTGGAGCTGCACTGGATGCAGGAGCATCACTGATCTGTGGGGTTGGACCAGGATGTGGGTAGTTGTCCTCCAGCCAGGGACGTGCAGCCAGCACACAATGGGTAAATTGGGTAGAGTTTAATATCTGGGGCACAAGTCCTGTGAGGAGCAGCTGAGGGAGCTGGGGAAGGGTCTGGAGCACAAGTCCTGTGAGGAGCAGCTG
>VXBZ01006321.1:307727-350594 GCA_013399135.1 Heliornis fulica | reverse complement strand
TCTGACGCGCCACGCCCTGTTTGTCCAACCTGTTCGCCGCGCTCCTTAGGGGCCCGTTTAAATCTCCCGCGGTTGCCCCAGCAACGCCCAAGTCCCGCCTGCCTCTCTCGCAAGAGCTGCCGGCTTTCCCAGAGGTAGCACTAACCGTTGCTGCTGCTGCTGCCGCCGCCGGGTGCCTCGTCAACTGAGAGTCAGAAGGTAAAAGTTAAAGGCATGAGGGCATATCACTGTTGTGAAAAAAACACATCATGTTTTTATTTAAATCTCTATTCCAAAAGGGAGATGGTGCTGTTGTTGAGCACATTAACCAGAATGGAATGTGATGTGAGTTCATGAGTTCGGATGAACTTCATGAGTTTGGGATGAATGCACTCAACAAGGCCTTCATTTCTGTCTGTTCACGTGAACTGTTTGGGTTTCACAATTGCTGTTTGTGCAATTCGTTGCAATGGTTCTTCTTTCCCCTTAAGAATTACAGTAATTTGCACACTTTATGCACCAATTTTCTGAGATGCTGATTCTCCTTTTCTTCTGCCTAATGTAGACTCTGACACTGCCCCATGCTAAGCCCAATGAGAAGTCAGTTCATGCTTCCCTTCACCTTTATATGCCTTCTCTGTTTAGAAGCCTGTTGTTTGAAATGCAGTCCACCTTTTTAGTAGGTTTGTCCTTCACATGCAAAGCACAGAAGCAGACGAAGCTAATGGCAGCTGAAGATTTTATCTGCTGTTAGAATAAAAATGTCTCTTTATCAGTTGTTTTAAGCTTATTTCCTATTAGTTTTATTAAATCCCCCACCCTGCCCCCTCCCCCTGCTCTCCTGCTAGGGATTTGAAGAATAAGAGTTCCTCATTCAGTCCAGTCAGTGCTCTCATGGTTTTGTAAAGATCTATCATACCCCACTCTAGCTTTTATCTCCTCACTCAAGGGACAAAATTTTAAATGTAGCTGTGTCAGAATAGCTTTTCCATACATTTTCTCCACTGAGTTTCCATTCTCTATACCTTTCTTCATCCCACTACAGTCTTTCTGTGTTGCAGAGACCAGAACTTCACTCAGCACTCAAGTCATGGACTGCATGCAGTGGTAAAATCATGCTTTGTCATGTTCTCAGTACCCTTCCTGATCATGTGTTTTATTGGGGTTTTTTGGCTGCCATTGCACCCTGAACTAACAATTTCAGGAAGCTCTCTGCAATGATCTCAAGAGCTTTCTCCAGAGTTTCAACTACCCATTCCAAGCTCAGTATCACATAAGCGTGACTAAAATTATTTTACCATACTTAGATTTATTTACAATGAAATTCATCTACTGCTTTTTGGCCAACTCAATGCATCACCCTATTATTTTAAAAAAACACCACTACTAAATTTAAGAAACCATCTTATTTTAGATTAGCACTCAAATACAGATATCGAAGAAACTAACTTACCCTGGTAAACAAAAATAATATCCACTCTGTAGGATCATGAATCATAGATTAGGTTAGGCTGGAAGGGACATTTAAAGATCATCTAATCCAACACCCCTGCAGTAAGCAAGGACATCTTTACTACATCAAGTTGCTCAGAGCCCCATCAAGCCTGACCTTGAATATCTTCAGGGATGAGGTCTCCACCACTTCTCTGGGCAACCTGTTCCAGTGATCTACCACCCTCATATTGAAGTATTTTTTCCTAATATCCAACCTAAATCTCCCCTTTTCTAGCTTAAAACCATTGCTGCTCATCCTATCACAACATGCCCTTGTGAACAGTTCTTTCAGCTTTCCTGCACCTTTCAGGTATTGGAAGGCCACTATAAGGTCCCCCTGGAGCCTTCTCTTCTCCAGGCTGAACTGTTCCAATACTTTACCACTTTTTTAGTGAAGAAACTTTTCCTAATATCCAATCTGAATCCCCCCGGTGCAATTTAAACCCATTCCATCTTGTTCTGTCACTAGTTATTAGGGAAAAGAGGTCAACACCTGCCTCACTACACCCTTTCAGGCAGCTGTAGAGAGTGGTAAGATCTCCCCTCAGCCTCCTCTTCTCCAGGCTAAAAAGCCCCAGTTCCCTCAGCTGCTCCTCATAAGACTTGTAGTTCAAACCCATTACCAGCTTCACTGCCCTTCTCTGCACCCTCTCCATGTCCTCACCATCTCAATGTCCTTCTTGTAGTCAGGGGCTCAAAACTGAACACAGTACTCAAGGTGCGGCATCACCAGAGCTGAGTTCAGTGGGACAATCTTCATGACTAGTATAATTTTACATAACAGCAGCTTTTGTGACTATAGTCCTCAGTTCTTCACTCAAATAGCTCATTTATTTCCTTCAATATAATAGGTAAGATTGTTTTAAAACTACACAAACAGTCCAACAAAGAAAAATACTAACTGTTTTAGAGCACATTCCAACTTGTTCTTTTCATTATCTGCTTCTTGGAGATGGGAAAAAATTCTGACCAGGAATTCTTCAAAATTGGAAAGCAGATGAGGTTCATCTTTTCTCAACTGTAACCAAAGTTGCTTCACATCACTCTCCCTGAAAGAATAGATCATTAAGGATTCATTAAGAGAGAACATTTCTCAAGCTGCAGTGAATGTTCACATCATCCTAGTGGATGGAGGCTTCAGAGCATCACCAGTCAGAGCACAAGGCTTATTATAAATAAGGGCTACTCAAGCAGAACCAGATTTGAAAAGGATGAGGTGGACGAGAACTGATGGAAATTTCACTTATTTTTAAAAAGAGTATCATAAAATTTGGCCATATATAAGCGAAGAGAATCACAGGAACTGATTGTTTAGTGGGTGTCCTGCCAGACACTTCATCTAAACAGGAATGGATAACACAAGAGATGGATGAGATACACTGTGCATCACTTCCATTAGAAGTTTCCACTAATCTAGTGGGGAAGGGCAAATGGGAAAGTTAATCAAAACCACATTTCTCAAGGGAAATTAATGACACTTTATCTTCTAAGTTACTTAGACAAGTTAACAAATTTCATTTGTACTGTTTTCTTTCATTTTCAACCCATTTTAATTCCACAGTGGGACTGCTACAAAAACCAGAATATGACATCTTGAATTTTTTTATTTAAAGATTTGTCGAGAGAATGTTTTACTTCCAAATCTGTTCAGCAGATACTGGGGGAAAAAAAAAAATATATGTTCTACTGTGAATTATATTATATATTCTCCTGAACAATCTCTTTTGTTTGTTTTTTTCCTGACTCATTCTTTTCCAGGCACATTGTAAGCCTGAACCTAGCCAGCAAAGAGTACTATATTTAAAGGATAAAATGAAGATAAGGAGAGAAAAAGTGAGTGATAAAAATGTCTCAATAATGAAAGGCTTTCAGGATGACTGTCAATCAACTCTTTCCTGTAGCAGGCAGTCAGGTAAAGAGAAGCATTGATGAGCACTTTTATTTCACAGTAAGGATTTCTGATGCATTTCTTAAAGATCCCTATTCTCAGTCCAGATTCTCTCCCATTTTTGCCCAGTGCTTTTATTGATCTGGTGTATTCATTGTGATTGACCAATGAATGTCAGGGCAACACACAAAGAAGCTCTTAGAGCAGTTTTTGCTTTCTCTGTTTCAGAGTGAGTCATCCTGGTCCCTGAAGAGGTAGTGTTACCAGAGCAATCACAATATTCAATTATGCATGGAGGGAAGAAAAGCAGAAAAAGTGAATAAAATACTCTTTCTTATGGTTAACTGGTGCACTTTAAACACAGCTCTTGCCAAAAAAGCAGTCATCACACATTGTTTGAATGAAAATCAGTGGTATCTGTGAATTATATGCTAGTAATTATCTGTTCAAAACCCGTCGCACGTCAGTGACTTAATGGTATGGCTTTCATATGGCACAAACACACCTTTCATATGCCTGGAGTAGAGTAGCTTTGCTCTTGGAATTTTGATCGAGTGGCACTCTGACAACCAGGAAAATTAATATTTAAAGAATCACTGTGTTATTGAACAGGCTTGATTCATCTTGGATTCCACTGAAATCAAACCCAGAGCTCGATCATAAAAGATCCTACAATCTATTAGCATTGTTGTGAAGACTCACTCATCCAAGTCCTTTTTAGCTCCAAGCCGATCCATCAAATTTGAGAACTGGAATTCTACATCCTCATCATCACTTGCGGTCTCTTCACATTGAACTGGGCAGGCTGTTCCACCTTCTGAGTGCTGCATCATCTCATTATTCAAAACAACCTGCCCCAAAAGAAACTGGCCTAAGAATAAGAAATTACACACATTAGCATTTTCAGAATTTCAGAAGCAATGTTGTCAAAGAGGAACTGACTAAAGATCAAGTTTTACACTAAGTATAATTTGTAGACGAAACACCTACACTTGTTTATAACAAAAGGTAATATAATGAAAAAGAAACAAAAGGATGAGGCATGGTAAGATGATCCCCGAGTTCTATGCCTGACTTTGTCCCCCAATTTAATGTCTAAACTTCAGTAAACCGCTCACATAAAAATGCACAAACTTACTGAAAAAAAAATCAGACTTCCATAAACAAAAGACATGAGTTGCATCAAACAAGCACTTTATAAATATTGTGGCCTTATTTCTTGAGATGCTTAAATAGAAGCAAAGAACCTAAAATCACAACAGAATTGTGACTGATGAAACATAACTCCTATTTTAACACTCTTTTGGGTGCATGACCAAAGGTACTGTACTGTGTTTGTCTGGGACAGAGTTCACAGTAGCTGGTCTGGGGCTGTGTTTTGGATCTGTGCTGAAAACAGTTTTGATAACACAGGGATGCTTTTGTTACTGCTGAGCAGTGCTTACAGAGCCAAGGCCTTTGCTCCTGCTCATGCCACCCTGCCAGCAAGTAGTCTGGGGGTGCACCAGGAGTTGCAAGAGCACACAGCTAGGAAAGCTGACCTCAACTGGCCAAAGGGCTATCCCATATCATGTAACGTCATGCTCCATTTATGATGGGAGAAACTAGCTGGGAGTTGGAATCACAGCTCAGAAACCACCTGAGCATTGCTTTCAGATGGTGAGAAACTGTGCAGTGCATCACTTGTTTTGTATATTCCATTACTATTATTGTTAGTGTTGTTACTATTATTATTATTGTCCTTTTCTGTCTTATTAAACTCTTTCTCAACTCAAGAGTTTTACTCTCTTTTTTCCCAATTCTTTCCCTTTTAATTCTCTTTCCCATCTCACTGGGCCAGGGGAATGAGTGAATGGCTGTGTAGTTGTTTTAGCTACCAGCCAGGTTAAACCATGACACATACCTCACATTTACACACAAACATCATACAGAAAGCTACATTTTATTAACACTTATTTAGCATGTGAAAGTCAAAAGAAAGCCTTGGCTGCAGCAACCATAAGATGGTGGAGTTCAGGATCCAGAGGGCAGGAAAAAAGGTGAAAAGCAAGCTAATAACTGTGGATTTCAGGAGAGCAGACTTGGACCTCTTCAGGGACCTGCTTGGAAGAGTCCCTTGGGCCACAGAGGGAAAAGGGACCCAAGAAAGCTGGTTAATAATGAGGACTGGCTGATACACCTAACATTTGTGTGGCCATCGAGAGACACCTCAACATTCTGGAGAAAGGGGCTGAAAGGAGTGTCATTAAGTTCAACAAGGGTAAAGTGCAGAATCCTGCACCTGGGGAGGAACAACTCCAATATATGCTGGGAACCACCCAGATGGAAAGCAGCTTGACAGGAAAGGATGTGGGAATCCTGGGGCACACCAGGTTGAACAGGACCCAGCAATGTGCTCTGGCTGCAAAGAAGGCTAATGGTGACCTCAGCTGCTTTAGACAGAGTATTGGCAGCAGTTTGAGGACAGTGGTCTTTCCCCTTTATCCAGCATCGGGAAAGCCACACTTGGGTGTTCTGTGGCCAGTTCTGGGTTTCTCTGTGCAAGAGAGATACGGACATACTAGAGAGAATCTAAAAAAGGGCCACGAAGATGATTAAGGGCCTAGAGCATCTCTCATATGAAGAGAGGTTGAGAGAGCTGGGACTGTTTAGCTTAGAGAAGGCTCAGGAATATAGTCAGTGTATATAAATATGGGAAGGAACAGTGCAAAGAGAGTAGAGCCAGGCTTCTTTTTTAGTGATGCCCCCAGTGACAGCACCAGAAGCAATTGGTACAAACTAAAACACAGGAGGATCCACGTGAATATCAAGAAGCACTTTTCTGCTCTCGGCATAACCAAACACTGTCACAGGTTGCCCAGGAGGGTTGGGGAGTCTCCATCCTTGGAAATATTAAAAAAAAAACATCTGGACGTGGTCCTGGGAAACTCTGGTTTGGGTTCCAGCTGCTGATCAAGAGAAATTCCTACGCTCTGGAGCTGCTGGAGATAGCAACCACTTACAATGCCCCTAACAGAAAATTTTGTTTTGCTGGGACTACTTCTGAATATAATTTTTAACTAAGAAATACATATAATTTACTTATGAGAAGTAAGCTGGTAATGTTATGATACACTGTTTTTTTTATTATGACAGTTTGCAGATTAAAGCATACTCTTTGATAGATATTTGATCTAGCTTGAAAATGGGACAGGTGGGACATGAGAGAATTTCATGTGACTGATGATTTGCAAACGAAAACGAAGGTCCTACTTGCTGTGCCAATATGTACTATTTAAAATGAGATTAAATGTTACAATTCACACATAAAAGAGATTAGGTTTTCTAGATAAAATGCTTAAACCTGCTGCCTATAAGTCAGCAGAGCTAAAATTTAAGTACAAAATTGACTTTGCATAAACAACCAAACACAGTCTCACTAATGATGTCATCTTACCTGGAACCTCACAGCTGGGGAGAAAACAACCCTCTCAGTAACACAGAGAACATGACAGTAAGAGTGCTGTTGCAAAGCAGGCAGTTACAAAGAACTTATTATCAGCTCCCATCATGCAGTCACAATAATTGCCTCATCCTGTTTTGTTTTGAAATAAAGTAACAACACTTGAAGAATTAACTTGCAGTAGAAAGCATTTCCACTGCTGTAAGGACAGTGGTATTAACACACTTTCAACGGTGTTGTACATTAATCAAAGAGAATTTTAATTATCTATCAGGTCTAACAGAATCACAGAATGTATTAGTTTGGAAAGGACCTTTAAAGGTCATCTAGTCAAACCCTCCCTCCTCCACAGTAAATCAGATGACCTGATATGAAATAAACCACCAGCTCCACCATCTTCCCCACCCAAGGGAAATTCTCCCATATTTGTTCATAGATTTACCGCATTGCTTAAAACAGGTGCGATTCAGATAGCTATATCCTATGTCTCATATAGTGCCACGTCTTGCCATCTTACACCAGAATGACCCCAGAGTATTCAGTCTAATAATTTTACCACTTCTTCATCTGCTACATCTAGGGGATAGTCTGCCCCCCTTTGTGCAACATTAAGTGTACTTTTAAGATAAAATCCTTCTTTATTGATGCTGAGAGTATAGAATACGAGCAAAGCTTTATGCAGGAGATATGCATTCGAAACTCACTGAATCCTGTGGTGAACTCCTTTGGGGTAAGTGAGCCATTGCCATCAGCATCCAATGTAACAAAAACTTTTTCAAGTTCTTCCAGGCTAAGAGGCAACTCAGGATGCAGCCTCTGGAATGACACAACATGCTGCCACTTTAGACAGTGCTACAGGATGACACGAACACCAGATTCTACAGAACACCACTAAGAAAAAAGATAGGTCCTTTTGTTCTCCAGAGTGGAAATTCAAATACATCACAGAGTGGAACAATACCAACCAAGGGAGAGTTGCTTTTATTACTTCATTTTTTGCCTTTACAAATCCTCTAGGACAAAGCAGTGAGAACACCCTCCTTGTAACACAGAAACCAGTAACACATGGAAGAGGTAGAACTTGAGGTGGAGTCTCAGCATCTTGGTGAAATGGCTTCATTATCTTGGCAGAATGCCTTAATTATCATACAGCTGGACAAACTTGGCAGAACTGTACACTTAAATCCTTCCACATCATGAGGTCAAGCAAGAGACTCACTAAACAGGAACATTACAGATGGTATATGTCCTAATTAAAATGGCTTTTTAAAGTGTAAGTGGATAAATAAATCAATAAAGCAAAGCTAAGAAAGCTGCAAATCTGCTGCTCCTGTAATGAGTTAAATCTAATACATCTGAGCTGTGCTGACACCAAAAAAAACACCCATAAAACCAGCTCCAAAAACTACTTATTTTTTCTGAGAATATAGACACATACAGAAAAGAAAAAAACAAACAAACCCCCAAACCACACCAACATTTTCTTTCAATCCATCCCTAATGGCTTTACTGTAATTCTTGTAACAATACAGATTCCCAGAAATAGGAGGAAGCTGAGAGTAGCAAAGAACTACAATAGCAAAGATTTCCACTGGGAAACAGCTCTAGGAAGAGTAAAACTTCTCCTCAGCTTGGTAATCAATATAAATATACGTCAGTGAAGTCCTTTGCTTTATTAGTTAATATTTTATTCCCTTCCCTGAATTCCTATTGTGTATACGACATATTAAAATCCCAAGCTAATAGGCAATAAAGTTCATCAGAAGAAAACCACCAATTTGTTCCACTGCAGGGAAGGGATTTATGCCTAAAGACTCTCATAGAATTCCTGAGGGAGGAGGTGCTTCAGGCAAACTACTCTCTACACTCAGGAAAAGAGACACTCCTACTGCCAGATCCTTGGGACCTTGAGAGCTGGCTGTCCTCTTCTGACCAGGGCATAAACACAGACCCACCTGCTTGTTGTTCCTGTACAACTCCTTCTGGGTCTTGCTGCAAGCCCAACTGACAAATATATGCTTCTCCAACTACAGCTGGAGTGCTCTCAGGGTTCAAATTCTGAACTGAATTATATTCATTTGGCAGTAGGAAACAATGCAATTACTTGCATTTTCTTGGAGAAAAATAAAAAAAAAAAAAGCCCATAAACTAGGAGATTTTGAGGAATGTACCAACATCTTGCTCCATTAAATTCCCTGAGGATAATTTACTGACTGATGAACTAGGGCCATGCTTACCATTGTTACTAAGTCAACGTTTTCCCAAACTCTTGTTTTTATTTTTAGAAGAAAAAAAATCTTTGCTGTTGTTGTTAGAACAACAAAATATTTTGTTGGTCTCATAGGTCTATTTTTGTTTATTTGCTAATTTTGTGGTAACTAAAGAAAAAAATACAAAGATCTTTTCAATATCAGGCTTTGAAAATAAAAATGGAAAATACAAAAGAAAAAAAAAAGACAAAACAATCCCAAAACAAAAACCTCACATGAAAGATACCACTGGATCTTAAAGTGCTCTGTGCTTTCTTGACATCCATTCTTACTTATCTGAAAATAACTTTTACTTCTCTAAATGAAAAATCAAAGGTCAAAGAGCAAGACCTGAACCCTACTCTGCTATAGGCAATAAATCAAATCACTCTGCAACACTAATTCTCACTGTTCATGATAACCTCAAGACCCAAAGTGCAAATCTGTGGTTTGAAGTGCCAGGTAGAAGTGGTTTTTTTGCAGTTTCAGAAAACATCTTGTTTGTTTTACAGTCGAGCACATCTGCTATTTGAAACGGACTGAAAAATTCTCAACAGCCGGTATTAACATAATCACTTCTAAAGCAACTTGATGCAATCAGGGAGGCATAACATGATTACTGTAGACACATCAGAAAACATTGTTTGCAAGATCTGTTCCACTGAAGTTAACGGGATTTTAGGTACTCAGCACTTGTAGTTGAAAATCATGCCTCATATCACATGACTAATGATGAAAAAGCTTAATGTTAGCAACTTGTATCCAAAGTAATGCTTCATTAATGGGAAGTATTACTGAACTACCAAACAGCAGATGCAAAAGTGATCAACACTTGGTGCTTGTTAAATAAAACACTGATTTTTTTATGTCTTTGCTGTAGAACCATAGAATCGTAGAATGCTTTGGGTTGGAAGGGATTTTAAAAGATCATCTAGTTGCACCCCCCTGCCATGGTCAGGGATGCTCACTAGAATAGATTGTCCAAAGCCCCATCCAACCTGGCCTCTAACACTGCCAGGTAGGGGGCTTCCACAACTTCTCTGAGCAACCACTTCCAGTGCCTCACCACCCTCCCAGTGAAGACTTTTTATCCTACTTAATCTAAATCTACAATTTTTCAGTTTGAACCCATTACCCCTTGTTCTACCACTACATTCACTGATACAGAGTCCCTCTCCAGCTTTCCTGTAGGTCCCCTTGAGGTTTTGGAAGACTGCTATAAGGTCTCTCTGGAGCCTCTTCTCCAGGCTGAACAAGCCCAAGTCTCTCAGCCTTAGTGGGGGGGTGCTCCAGCCCTCTGATCAGGGTCCTCCTCTGGACTTGCTCCAGCAGTATTTCTTGTACTGCGGACCTCAGAGCTGAATGCACTACTCCAGGCGAGGCTCACCAGAGCAGAGGGTCAGAATCCCCCTCCTCGATGCGCTGGTCACATTTCATTTTATCCAGCCCAGGACACAGTTGGCTTTATGACTCCAAGCATGCATACTTGGGTCATGGTGAGCTTTTAATCAATCAACAGCTCCAAAGCCTTCTCCTCAGAGCTGCTCTCAATACATTCTCTGCCCAGACTGTAGTTGTGTCTGGGATTGCATGAGTCCTGTGCAGGACCTTGCACTTGGCCTTGTTGAACTTCATGTGTTTGCACAGGCCCACTTCTCAAGCCTGTCATGATCTCTCTGGATGGCATCCCTTCCCTCCAGAAGGGAATGTCATCGCTGGGTGTCCTCAGCAAACTTGCTGAAAGTACACTCAACCCCACTGTCCGTGCCTTCAACAAACCTGCTAAAGACTGACGGTCCCAGTACCAACCTCTCCATAACACCACTCATCACTGTTCTTCACTTGGGACATTGTGCCATGGACCACAACTCTTTGAGTGTGACCCTCCAGCCAGTTCCTTACCCACCCAGCAGTCCTTCTGTCAAATGCATGTCTCTCCAGTTTAGAGACATAAGCATTGTGCAGTGCAGTGTCAAATGCTTCACACAAGTCCAGGTAGAATTGATGTAAAGGACTTTATAATTTTTATTTATTGTCACTAAACTACTGGAAATTCAAGTGGAAGAGATGGGTCTCAGCCCAGTTTTTTGTCAGTGGAACTACACTGATTTCAGCTGAATTACTCTTGATTTACTAAAGCATTAAGTGGGGTAAGGACAATACAGTACCTTCAAAATGTCTGTATTTTAATATATTTAATTGCATCACTAGCAAGTAAAAGTAAATATAATGAAACACCGTAAGTATTCTGAGTACCCTTATTTCTGTGAGATAGACACTAAAACACAGTGAAGTTGTCAGATATGGTAAATAAATAATCATAGTGAAATAGATGAAGTGTGCTTTATCTGTTCTTTGTAACCCTTTGTAATTCTACTGCATCTTTTGCAACATCTGTTTTAGAACCTTCAGTATAAATCTATCAGAACTCTAGGCATAAAACCTAGATTCAAACAGAAACAAATGCTTTTACATTCCTTGTAAAAAGAGATATTAAAACTTTTTACATATACAAACATACACACATACATGGGTCCTCCACTAGGTGAAAACATATGCCATTCAGTTTTTCGAAAGGCAATAAAATTCTTTATGGGTCTGGATTTACCACAGTCACCACCCCCACCCTGTATGTTTGCATTTAGTTCCTTCAGTGAGGTAGGGTACACCAGTAAAGCTAATTGCACAGCAAGCATTTGCACTCCTTTTTTTTTTTTTTAAAAAAAAAGGAAAAACCATCCCAAACCTCAGCAACACACAACTACAGAGGCAGCTCCTGAGAGGCAGTAATCTGAGGAATTTATGATGAGGTTTTTGCTTTTTCAGCATAGGTAGTTAGATGTGTTTTGCTTCCAATTTCCTATATTCGGGCACATCTTTGTTTCTGAGGATGTGGAAGGTTTCTGTGTTTTATGCAGATGCTTCCACTGGTAGTAATTAGCACTGAATTTATTTTGCTACTACACTTCCTAATTTTATTTCACCCAGAACTACTAAAATAGAAATGGATTAACACAATTAAATTGTGCTTTCAGTGACAGGTGTGAGTACATTCATGTTTTCTGCCACATACTGGTTCAAATCATCACTTCTGGAATATGCACCAAATCCCTTTTTCAAAAAATTTTATTCTATAGTTGAGTCTTTTCAACATTTTCACTCACAATTTAAGAACAGTTTGGTAAGATGATTGTGACACTGAATAATGCTAACATATTGTTCCTGTATACTTCTTACATATATATGTGATCCAGCTGAAAGTTAACCATTGTCTGGTAGGTGAAACCAAAGTGAAAAACTTTATTTACACAATTTTGCAAAAAAAAAATAATTTTGGACTGAACATATTCTTGATGCTGTGGCAAACTGCAAAGCAATGAACTTATCTGAGTTTCAACTTTCTCAAGAATGAAATTAAATTCCTGGAGTACTTTTAAAGACTCATTCACTTTGATTTTCTGCTTTCTTGTTGCCTTGTCTGTGGAAACAACTGCAAGCATTATGGAAGACTTCAAAGAGATTATTTTAAATCCTATGTATCTCTTCAAAGTTATCAGGAGGGTATTACAATATTTAACTGTCTCAAGTCAAAGTATGGCATTAGGAGTTTCACTGTGCATTCACATAGCAAATTTTATTTTACCTGCATGTCTTGACGAGTGATGAAGCCTTTGCCTTCTTGATCACAAATCTGAAAGAACTCATGTGCTCTTCCCAACACAGTTAGTCCTGGGTCTTGTTCTCCAGTCCTGCTCCTCTCTGCATCTCCTAGTGGCACAGGACTGGAACAGTCTCCTCGTATTCTATCCATTGCCTCAGTCTCAGCACAGGATTATTTTGGAATGCTGTTAATGTAACAGAAAATATAGTCAATCAAATATATAGACAATATAGAAAATACAAGAAACATCAGTAAATGAGAAAATAAAGTCACTACAAGTATTGAACTGGTACCCTTTTTATTCTGATCATCTTAACATCACAATCTGCATCCAGTAACAGCAGGCGATTGATAACTGGTAGAAACTGATGGATCATAGTGTTTCATAGAACCACAGAATATACTGAGTTAACAAATGTGATGGATTCACCCTGTCTGGAGGTCCAGATAAAACCCAAAGTCACTCATCACTCCCCTTCTCAGCTGGACAGGGTAGAAAGTGTCTATTGAGAGGCTCAAGAGTTAAGGGCAGGGAGATATCACTCCACCGTTAGAGCCACCAGCAAAACAGACTCAACACAGAATAAAAAAAGCAACCAATATATGAGCAAGATTAATCTTTGTTCTGACTCTATGCTGCCATTCACAAGTAGATCACACGGAAATGACACTGGAAGCCACGTTCAGACCATGGTGGTATAATATTCTGGATGAGATTTTATTTTCAGACTGCTTTCACAATGAGTTGTATTGAAGTAAGTAAAATTTGTAAGAGGTAATCAAAATCAGGCCATCAGTTTCAACTCTGCGGTGATACTAGTTTAAAAACAGGTTTTAAAATACCAAAAATTGCATTGGACGTAACACTTATTTTTCCCCACATCCCAATGACTTCTCAAAAGGCCACAACTGCAAGAACAGTCCAAGTTGATCATGATAGTAAGTGCTGCTAGCGCCTGTGGTTTCTGCACCATCAGCACTTCCTTCAGAAAAAGAAAGAAGAAAAACTGTGTAACTAATAGTCAATCACATGTGAAAGAATATAAATATGAAAAGAGATTAACAAGGGTGTAGCAAAAAGGCAACAGAGTTAAAGTTGTCTACTTTCAGCAAACAGTACAGCTACAACTGAGAAAACATCACTGCAAAATGAAAAGACCTGCCTTGCATGCACCTCAAGAGCCTCACCTTCTTACAAGCTGCCCCACCTTTCATACACATCATAAAAACCTGCTATACAGCAAACACCTTCAATACAGCAAAAGTAAATTAGAGCATATGCTGAAATTCTTAGTCTTTATAGTACCTTCCAAAGCTGGTACAGTCCATCTTGATTCCTAGAGCATCCTGATATTCCGTGGATGTTGGTAATAGTGTGAAAGATTAGAACTGCAAATTGCCCCATGTTACAGGGTCACCAGTATAATTACTACAATGCCAGTTTTCAATAATGCAGACAGTTCTGTACACTCAGCCATCTCCTTCAGAAATCAAACTAATCACAAATTCAAAAGATTATTTTACCCTATTAATACATTAGGTATCCATTCTTTTAGCTATAAAGGTGCATGTCCCTATTCAAAATAGGTCACATCATGAGCTGATGCAAACAAGCATAGCTCCAAACAATGCTAAACAAGCACACGGGCTTGATGAGGTTTTTACAGATGATTAATGATGAGGTATTTTTGACTGGTCTGCAAAAGGCAAGCGACTGTTACTATTTCAAATTACATTTTCATCATGATTTTCTAGTCAGGTGTAACATATTCTTATGAGACACTAATTTATATTTTACAATTACTGGAAAAAAAATTAGATTGTGTACTTTTGCTACAAGAAATAAATTTTCCTTCTATGAAATGATCATTGTTAAAATAGCCTGCAGGCATTCTGCAGAATGCCTGACACATGAACAGGACCTCTTCAGAACCAACTCAATGTCAGAGTTAGTTATCTTCTAGCATCTGATCTTTCTTTGCCTAAACATTAGCAGTTCTTAGGGAAGCATACTGAAAAGTCAGGGTGAAATTAAATGAAGCTGCTTAGTGCTGCTAGGCTCCTTGAGAAGTAAAGCTACTCTAAGTATTTAGGATTTTAGTGGAAATGCATCTTTTTCTCTTGCGTCAATGCTTTGGATGCTTCCTTTTTAATGTATTTAAGAAATGAAAAGTTAAGAACTGTCTGGAAACGCAAGCTTCTTATAAAAGGACCCTGAACTTCGGGTCAACAATCACCATGGAAATCACTGCTGCAAAACAATCACAGGATCATCACAACTGTGAGAACACCCTCCCTTACAGTCTCTGCATGCTTCAGTGGTCTCTTCTACTCCCTCCACCTGGTCTTTCTGCTTTATTCAAGGACACCAGCTCCAAGACCTCTTCTCCTTTCCTCTTATTCCTTGCCTGCCTGGTTACAAGAACCTTGAGTTTTCATAGTGCTGTTGACCCACCTCAACTGGTTGTATAGCTGTCTATGTGTATCTGAGTGTGTTTTCCCCACATATTCTGACTTTATTAAGTTATCCATAAATCCTTACTTCATAGAAATTTGACCAGTGACATATTTTGGGAAACAACTCCAGCTCAGCTGCAGCTAAAACATGAAAAGGACATATTACCAGTTTATATGAGCTGTATACATTCCTTTTAATTGTCTTATCTTTCAGGGTTTCCTAATGACTCACTGATAAATGTGGCTACTTTCAAGCTGGTGAGATTTGGTTGGAAGAATGTCTTTAAAATACTTTGTTTTCAAAAAAAACCCCAAAATAATCTTGAAATATTCTGCCTCCTCTGAAAGACCTCACAAAAAATCTACTTCTGAAAAAAAAAAAATATATAATGAAAAGCTTTTATCTCCCTGAACACCAACAAAAATTTGGTTTGAAATCTAAAATAATCTAGTTTATCAAAGAATTGTACACCTTTAACCTAAGTTAAAGGATTTTAAAATGCAAATTAAAAATTCTCTTCAAACAAGAAACCCCCAAACATTTAATTTTTTTAAAAAAAGTGTTAATAAAATCTTCGGTCTACTCTGCCACTAACCTCACTGGACTCAAACTAATGCAGATTGCACACAAAGACCCGAAAGTATGTTCCAAGTATCCTCTTAGTTACTTAGCATTTGGTTTGCAAGAACTCTTGTTTTCAAAATTTCCAGAATTTCTAAAACTATGAACTCGCTCTTGGTAACCAGTTCCGCTTGCGTCAGTGGGACAGGTTGCTTGGACATGACCATGTGAGTAAGGCACAGGAATATTTAATTTGCTAGTCCACTGTTTTTCCATTGCAAGAAGTAATAGTAAAATATAATATAAAGGAGTGTCAAATTTTTGTATATGCGGTACAAAATATCCTTCATGCTATCTCTTCTCATGGCTCACTACCAAGGTCTGGGAAACACACAAATCCATTTGACTACATTTGACTACTAGGTTTGGTGAATCTCACCCTGTTTACATCTACAAAAAAAGCTCTAGCAACACAAGCAGTTAAACATGCAATACTACAGATTCTTTATTGGATTTTAATTCACCATTGCTTTTAAGTGGAAATATAATTTCCACATTCTCCGTGAGTCAACAAGTTATTCTTGCAGTCACGTGGGATCCCTGCCTCCATTTACGCTGCTCCCTAACGAACAGGAGTTTCCCAGCAAGACCCTTCTCCTTCTTGGACACCCCTCTGTGAATAAGGGAAGAGACATGTGAGGAAAATGGGGCTATCACATGATACTGTAGATAGGTAAAATATTCTGGAGTCACAGAATCAGAGAGTTGTAGGCGTTGGAAGGGACCTCAAGAGATCATCTTAAACTGATCAAATCTGCATTTTTAGCAAGAGAAATAAAACTCTAAGCATGTATTGCTCCCTCTCTATATGTAGATCTGTATATTCATACAAACTTATACTGCAAATTATCAAACAATGGAGAGGAAATCTGGGCAGCCTTTACCCCTCCATATGGCAACCATGTACCCATCTACAAAATCACAATAGTGGTATCATTTGCCAGTGAACAGAAACACAAGGAAGGGGAAAAATAAAAAATATAACTGTTAGAAACAGCACATTAATCCTGTAGGCTTAAGAAACCACAAGAAAAGCTTTTGGAGGAACACTCTTTCATGCACTAATTTCTGCTACTTTCTTCACAGTACCCTTTTAAAATAGGAGGAAAAGCAGGGCAAGGTGTCTCAGAGACAAATCTACTTCCTTCACTTCAGCAACAGCAAACTTTAGTCTCTGAGAGCTACTCTTAAATCTGCTCTTATATCTTCACACTTGAAACACTGGCTCTTGATTTCTTGATATCAAGAAAGATGACCATTTAGTATACAGAAGACTTTTAATTTTCACTCTTTTTGGTTGTTGTGGTTCAGCCCCAGGCAGAGGCTGAACACCACCAGCCACTCCCTCACTCCTCTTCACAAGGAGACAAAACAGACCAAACCCTGTGGGTTGGTATAAAGTTTACAGATAAGCGAGAACTGAGAGGGGAACAGACACACAGTTACAACACAGAGTACTTTACCAACTCATGAGACACCAACACAAGAACCTCTGAATCCAACCCCACCAGCCCCTTTTATAGGGGCTCATTGATGTCAGGTGGTGTGGAAACAGCCCTGACCAACTCAGCTCACCTGTGCTGGCTGCTTGGGGGGAGTCGGCTCTGGCCTGGCCAGAACCAGGACACTGGTGGAACAGTTACCTTATGAGCTGACAATACAGAAGTCCCTAACAATATATTTGGAGACCAGATATCTGAGTCCTTAGGACATGCCACAGACAACCAATAAATTTTTACAAGTGCAACAGAATAATTCATATATGCCAACTAAAAAGAAAAGTGAAACTAACCTGGAAACTATTGTTGAAAACCACAAAGTTGCAAGTAAGTATGCTAATTTAGTCAAAGCATTCCAGAGGGATTTATTTCACCATTCTCCCAATGTGACATTACCTAAGTTTCATTACATGCTGTCATAATCTGCTCTATTGGTATATATTAAGAAATCTATTATCCTGGTATCACAACTGTGGTTCACAGTCATCATAAGCATTCAGTACCAATAAAGAAAACTAAATCGGATACCACACGAGTGCTACAGCAGAGTAAGACTCACACCACGGGAGAGTAGGGGAACGCAGAATCACTTTTACGACCATCAGTAGCAGTACCGCCTTCATCTTCACTAAGTACTTGGAGGGTCTTTCCCCACAAACTCAGTTATCTTTTCTATTTCCAGGGAAGTGAAATCACTCAGAAGTGAACACTGAGAATGAACTGGGCAGCTACTGAAGTAATGGGGAAATAAAGTACCTTCTCTGTGACCATCTATTGGCCTTATCATGAATCAGAGAACGTCAGAAGTTGGAAGGGACCTCTAAAGATCATCTAGTCCAACCTCTATACCTGAGCAGGGTCACCAAGATTAGATTACACACGAACGCATCCAGGCAGGTTTTGAATGTCTCCAGAGAAGGAGACTCCACAACCCCTCTGGGCAGCCTGTTCCAGTGCTCTGTCACCCTCACAGTGAAAAAGTTTTTCCTTACATTCAGATGGACCTTCCTATGCTCCAGCTTGGAACCATTGCCCCTTGTCCTATCACTGGCCATCACTGAGAAGAGCCTGGCTCCATCCTCCTGACACCCTTAACATATTTATAGACATGAATGAGACCAGCCCTCAGTGTCCTCCAAGCTACAGGATGAACACAGAAGCGCACATGCAAATACTATCAGTGAACAGCACTTTTGGGCACTACA
The DNA here is from genome assembly GCA_013399135.1 of Heliornis fulica. Classification (NCBI taxonomy): domain Eukaryota; kingdom Metazoa; phylum Chordata; class Aves; order Gruiformes; family Heliornithidae; genus Heliornis; species Heliornis fulica. The sequence continues at coordinate 332,098 of VXBZ01006321.1, read as the reverse complement.
TTTCCGAACACTCTCCGTGAGTGCGGAGCCACCACACCTCGTCCTTGAGCACACTGGGCTGTCGCTCTGGATGCCAGCTCGCTCCTCAGCCCGCGTTGGTCCGGTGCCGCTGCGGGTACCAGCACAGTGCAGACGGGAAACAGGGTGGCCTCAAGCAATGTGCTCGCGTTCGGGCCGGGGACTGCAGACGAAGCCCGTGCCGCCGGGGCGGCCCCGCACAAGACCTGCTAAGCCCCGGCCCGGCCCCGCCGAGCCCGCAAAGGCGAGCTGGCCTCGCAGAACGCCCCTCGCAGGAAGTAAAGCTTGCGACAGGCCGGGCGCGGCGGAGGAACCGGGCGCTGTTGAAACACCGGGGCGCTGCAAACGAGGGCCAACAGCGGGTGCCTCTGCGCCAGCAGCCCGGCCAGGAGAGCGATCTGGCGGCGCCCGGTCCCCTTCCCCGACTTGCTTCGCTCCACGTCACTTGCCGCGACTCACCTCTGGCCACTCCCCACCGGCGCCCGGGCCGAGACGCGATGCCAGCGCCGTGCGGGGGCCGGCGCGGCTCTCCCCGGCTTGACCACGCCTCGGTGGGGAAGTGAGAGCTCGGCAGGGCTGATACAACCTTCCGAGCTCCGTTTCGAGCACGAGTGGCACCGCCGGGCGAGGCTCGCTGCCCCCAGGGGCGGGACAACCGAACCGTCCCGTCCCGTCCAGCCTCCGTCCCCTCCCTTCGCCTCCTTGCCTGCCTCCGTGCGGCGGGGCCGAGCTGGGCTGCTCCCCCAGGCGGCCGGTCGCAGCTCACCTGTGGCAGGCACCGAGTCGGGTGGGAGAGCCGGGGGAAGCCGAGGAGGCGCTGCTTGACTTGGTGCCCCTTGCAGACACGAGTACATGCACGAAGGCTTTTCTCGGGTCTGGATGAGGAGTCGTAACCCCTGTACCCTAAACGGGCCGAGGCAGGAGAGCTTAGGAGGGTGTGGGACTAAGATGCTGCAAGGTCTTAAGGTGCAACTGGTCAAAGTGGTGAGACTAGGGTCTTACATGCCTGGGATCCCAAACTGTCCCAAGTCTGGACACACATCTATGGAAGACAGCAGTGGGAGACAACTGATTTCACATTCATTTGATTCTCTGATTTCACTTAACCCAAAGTATATTTTGAAAAATGTGTGAGTATTTGCATCTGGGAGCAGCTTCTCTGAGCAGTCAGTCCCCCAGGAAGAGAAAAAGCCTCAGCACAGTTCTCATCACTAGGATCTCCCAGCTGCAAAAGAGCTCTGAAGGCACGGTGCCTACTCGTGATCGGGTGATCCAGTAACTGATGCCTGCTCTGATAGCAACTGCACTGGCCTGTTCTCTGGTCCTTACCCACACTTTCCATGCGTTCATCAACTGTGCCAAAGTTGAGCTCTGTGCACTCAAGGCACTCCTTTTCACAGTGTAGGAGCCCTTGTACCTGTGCTCCCATCCCATCTTTCCTGAGCAGTCTGTAACACTTCAGGCTTATGTCCTTAAAGTAAGCTACAGCACCAGAGCACTGATGATTAGCAAATACTGCCTCTATAAAGGTGAATGTGAGGAAGTCCTGCAGGTAGTTTGCAGAATACAGCATGTATGCTTGATATGTCTACTCACAAAGCACCACAAATAATACTTTAAAAGTTATTAAATGATGAGTTGATGATTATGTAGCTGAGTCTATCTAGGTGGCTTCTCAAAGCAAAATTTTACTTATTACGGTTCTTTGCCTCTAGGCTTGTACAGATTTCCACAGGGCAAGCTTGAGTGTGGATTTACAGTGCATTAAATTAAAGTACTACTTGAACAGTTACTGCTCATGTCCATGCTCAGTAATAAAGCAAATATTTGAGACTTGCTTACTGCAGCAACCACCTTATATGTACTGTGGGCTGAAATAGGCACACATGTAGTTACCATGAAATCATCAGCATTTAGCAAAACTGGGAAAAATACCTGACTTGAAACAAAGTATATAGGGTCATAGCATCATCAAGTTAGAAGAGACCACTAAGATTATCAAGTCCAACAATCTGTCCAATACCACCAGACTAGAGGAGCAGCAAAAACCCCTGTCTTCAGAGGACTATCAACCACCCACTGTAGTCATCAAACCTCAGAAGACCCACACAAGGAATAAACTGCTTTGACATACAGCTAAAGGGTAAATTTACCACACAAATTTGCTGGGATTGCAACATTGTATTCCTGTTATACCAACATGGAAATTCAACCCCCGAGGCCCCCAGTAAACCTGTTTTAGAATAGAATTATGCTTTCAAAATTGCACTCGTGTACTTCTGTGGTATCTTTCAGCAGTTTCTGACCATATACTTTCATAAGCATTCTGTTCCATAGCAGATGAGGACAGAGACAAAAACCCTGAGATATTTCAGCAGCCACAAGTTTGTTCTTCATGAAAAGCCTGCATTAAATTTATTTCCATTATCTCCCTCCTGGAGTAAGGAGAGTGAAAAGCAGTAAACTCATATACCATGAGGTCACAGCCTATTAATCTATATGCAAAGAGAAAAAAGAGCCCAAGAATAAAGGCGCATATGCATGAATCTACTTCTTCGCACAGTTGTAAATTATAGTGGTAAGCAGAATACTGCAAAGAATTTCACCCTTTTATATTGGTCTAAAGTTGTCCTCTGTAGAATCTAGGTACTAACTCATTTGATTTTCTTCAAGGGCTAAAAAAAAAATATCAAGAAATTTTGAAAAACACTGGGGTGCAAAACATACTGGCCAGAGAGAGGATCCTTCTGACTACTACGTTTAATGTAAAATGGGTTAGAAACTGGATGACAGTCATTACCACAGGGTTATACGAATGCCAGAACTACAAACAGAAGCAGGTGGTAGGCAGAAGACAGCTTGCAGCTCTTAAGTCAGGAAATGCCAAGTGTAATATAAATATAAAAATAAATGCCCCAACCTTTAAATAAAACAGACTGTATTTCAGAGTTTATTTATGGTGATGTGTGTTTATTTCAGTCTGGAGAGCCATCATACTGTTGGGATGCAGGGGGTCATTTTCTTCTACATTTAGGCTGTTAGGAACAGGCACATTAATTGTTAATTAATTTCCATATTAATTCCAGCTTTTAATTACATCACCCTGATTGAACTTCATAGCAGCATTCAAAATAACGGTTTCCTTATTTTTATTTTTTTTTTGTGCTCAAGGATCAGAAGAAAAGTTACAGAAACTGGAGTTGTAAACATAGTGCAAGAAATTTACAGATCAGCTATAAAATAGAAATTGTATTAACTGACAGCGAGGAAACTGGAGGTCTGCCATCTTGACCTGTTCTTGAGTCATCTCAGTTGCCAGAGTAAAGGAAATACATGTTTGGCTTCAAGCTTATGTCACCAGTATCAGCATAATTGTGCTACACTGAAAAAAACCCCAAAGCGTAAGACCTCTAAAAAAATTTAAAAAAAATCAGGCTTTACTTATGAAATTAATCTGTCCTCTATTCCAATCCCTTGCCCACAGCAGTCAGCTAAAGCAGGTTGCCCAGGGTCTCGTCTCACTGGATTTTGAAAATCTGATTGTGAGTTGTCTTTGATCCTGACCCATCTGCCAATTGCTCACCCAGTGTATTATGGGTATTATCACATTCAGCAATAGGCCCATTACTTTCTCTGTATTGGTTTTGGTACTGGTACATCCATAAAAGACCTTTTTCTTGCTCTTCAAATCCCCCACCACATTCAGCTTAGTTTTGGCTTTCCCAACCCTGTGCGTGCACACTCCAGACAGCGTTGCTGCATCCTTCCACACCACCTCTCCATGCTACCACATCTTGTGTGCTTCCTTTGATGTCTGAGTTGAGTCAGAAGCAAATTGTTCATCCATGCAGGCATCTTGACACTTTTCGCTTGACTTCCTGGATGCTGGAATGGACCATTCTTGGGCATAATGTATAATAAATTAGAAACAAAAAAAATCAGAAACTGTCAAGTAGAGTATTTCCTTCCACATAATCTGCATTAGAAATGTTTTTCTTAAACCACAGGTAGCTTAGCATTCACACATGTTTAGAGCTGTTGCATAAACTGCACTTTTTCCAGAAAGGCAACATCACCTCAGTAATAAAGCATGAATTAAAACGTGCATTTATATAAATCAAGAGTTTAAAGGAAGCAAGAAGACTCAAGATCTACATTGTTTATTTTCCCTGTCCCTCAGGAGACAGTATCCACTCTTCCCAACTGTACCTCAGCACTTTCTACCTCTTGCAGCTTTATAAGAAACTAAATTATCCATCTAAGCTACAGTGACCTATTTCTCCCTGCCTTACTAATAAAAGTAGTCTTTGTGCATACTCATGCCTATCATGCTCTTCCAATCCCTTTCCCTTTCCCTCAGGGTCAAGCAAACCCATGTGGTCTCTCCGCAGGCTGCAGGTGGGATCTCTGCTCGCCATCATCTTCTATGGGCTGCAGGGGGACAATCCACTCCACCATGGTCTTCTCCACAGGCTGCAGGGGAATCTTTCTCTTCAGCTCTTTCCTCCTCTCCCTCAGCTCTACAGTAATTTTAAAAAAATTATTTATACATTATGTACCCTAAAAGGGTCACCAGAGGAATTTCCCTTCTTTCACTGACCTTGGTGTCTGCAAAGTTTCTTACATCTTCTCATTCACTTCTCCAGTGGGAAAAAACAACTGCTTGCATTATTTTTTCTCTTAAATGTGGTTTACAGAGGCGCTGTGACCGTCACTGATGGGCTCAGACTTGGACAGTGGCAGGTCCATCCTTGAGCCCCACTGGTATTTACTCTGTCAGGCCTAGGGAAAGCTTATAGCTTCTTGCAGAAGCTGCCCCTGCAGCCCTCCCCTTTGCCCGCAAAACCACAATACCATGCTCCTTACAGCTGTGCTTAGAAGAGGGACTGTAGCTACATTTCTTATTTCTGACATTTCTGTATGATCAAAATACTGATTCTATAAATTTGCCCTCATCACAAAGTGCCAAAAGGGATGAAAATTTGACCACAGGACACCTGACTCTCCATCCAATAAAAGCAGGTTGTTGAACATTCAAGGAAGATCATCAGCATGAACACTGAGTTTAATAATTTTGAAGGACAGATTAAAAGCAGCAACAATTTTATGTTCTCTCCCTTTCTTGCTTCCATTCCCTAGCCCCAGTATACATAAACATTTAGCTTTCTCCCATTTAGCTTTCTTCCCAGGTTTTCAATCTCTTGTCTTATCCCATTGCTTTTATTTCTTATAGTAAAAAACCCCACAAACAAAAAAAAACCCAACAAAATCCACAAAACCACCTGGAGCTGCTATTTAAGTCACTGTCATATATATCCATAATTAGTTACCTGCTTGTCAGGGATACAGTATTCTTAACAACTGTGTTAGCACAAAAGCTATGATGAAGCTATTTGTGTCAGCCAGACCCTTAAAAATGTCTCTTATAAATAATCTCAATGGTTAATACATAGATACACACTGTATCTAATATCCAATCATCCTTTGAAAGCCTAATTTGTACCAACTATTCTCCCATCACTTAATACAATAAACTGCATTAGTGTATCACACACAGCATCCCGGGGTGTTAGTCAAGCTCAGCTGCAAGCTGTACTCCATCGGTGTTGGAAATACAAAAGAAGGGATGAAATGGGAAGTGAGGCATAGAAAAGTGAATAAGGAAGTGGAAGGACAAGTTCATTTCTAACTACCACTCCAATTCCTCTACCTTAAGCCTTACACAAGGCTATTGCAACTAAGGTCTTTCCCTGTGTATGCTTTAGGTAATTCGGTGATGCTTCACTTAAGGACTCCTTTAAATTAAAAAACCCTACTGCAACCACAGCAGTAGTCATGAACTCACAGATGAGCACAGCTGTTGCCCTTCAAGTTTGTTTCTGCCTGCTTTAGCCTGATGGCTCTTCTGACAAAGTTTGAGGTGACACATATTCATTACAGATGACATTGCTTCATGCACAATGCACCATAAACTGGAATAACTTCCAAAGACATTCCTGTTAGATTCTTCCCTGACATTCTCCTATTTTCTTCTGGGTCATGTCAGTGGTAGATTGCTGAAATGGGGCCATATATTATTTATACAGTACTCTTATAGACCAAGAAAGAAAGCAGAAGGGTGCTGTAATTAAAGCAAACCATCATTCCCACTCCAAAAGATCCAGTTCTTTTGTCTGGTTCCCTTCAGGGCAACATGTATGCAAGCAGAGCATGGGAACAGAAAGAGGGAGGTGAGCAGGCTGAAGCCTTACATTTCCTTCTATTGTTCATGAAACCAGGACACGGTCAGATACTCACCACCTGTAATTTGTTTACATATTGCATTGCTTTATTAGTCAAAGGGAAGAAAATCATATCAGTCAAGAACCTGAGTAAAGAGAACAAACATTTAAGGCTGTTCCTTTTGGTGGCAATATGTTTTCATTCCCTTTAAGTAACATTCTGGCATTTACTGGCTAGCAGACTGGAAAACGAAATGGATCTAACTGCTCTTAGTTTCAGATAGGAAACATAATGCCATTTCCACTATCTGCCTTCCTGATAGGCACAATATCAGCACACAGACCATGCAGCTTCCCCAAATGCTGATACATTTATCTCTTCTTAGTCTTCTTTTCTCTCTCTGTAATTGCAAAATATATTTTTCTAAAAGGGAAAATATTGAAAAAAACCCAAAACCCTCAAGACATTTTAAGGCAATAGGCAGGAAAAATATAAAACCAGAAATTAATGACATTTCCAATTAACAAAGTCAGTAGCAGAGCACAGCTTAAGACTGTTGTTTCTAGCAGTGAAGTCACAGTCACTTTTGCAGAATACTCCAAAAGTAGAAGCTGTAAATTATTCTTTAAATGTCTGCAAGTGTGCAATCATCCTGGACCAGCTGGTTTACCATCCTTAACATGACTACAGTACCAAACTAATAACAGCCCAAAACACACAAGGAAGAGGAACTTATTTTATGGTATTTCATGGAACTGATTAATGAGCAGTATTGGTTTTCTTTATGCTTTTCCTATACTGCACACCTTCTCTTCATTACACCATTTTTTCTTGCTTATTCCACTATATATCAGATACACTCTGACTTCTGTACCTTCAGGTGGACCCTTTAAAAGATCCATTAAAAAGAACTTTCAAGCTTCCAGCCTTTGCATTCACCTTAGCTGTCTCTTGTCCAGGATGAAAGGATGTCAGGATTAGAACTCGGTGCAAAAGATCCTACTACATGCATTCATAACCACAGGAATGAGATGTGACCTCTCCAACTAAATCCTGAAGTTAGGACATCTTAAGTGTGAGGGTATGTGGAAGGTGAGTGCCTGCTCCTTTGAGGGTATCTGGGCAAGGACCTTTCCAAATACAACATGAACAATAAGGACACAGGAAAGCCATGAACATACAGCACATACAGACATGATAAGGGAGGCAGTGGAAATAACCAAACCTGGTCAGTCACATCTATAGATAAGGGCATGTGAGAGTGTGAGAAAGTTTACTCCAGTGAGGTGATCTGACTGAGGATGTGTCAGCTGGGAAACCAAGGAGAAAAGGGGGAAACCAGAAACAAAAGACATGGAAACAGAGACCTGACAATACAAACATGGAGACAACGGCAGGATTCAAACCCCACCACACATGCGGGCTATCAAGAAAACACGGGTGCTGCTTCTAGGAATATCAGCCTGGACTGGCAACTGATGATACGGCATACCAGGAAGACCCCTACATCATGTTGGGGATGCATGGGGTAAGGAGGACGAGGAGGTGAAGGGGGCTTGGACTAGATCTCCAGAGGTCCCTTCTGATCCCTCCCATTCTGTGTAAGAGGCGCCGTTCAGCTGTAAAACGGGGCTAGTCAGTGTACTGTGTGGCCAAGGCCATTGCCCCATCACCACGGTCTGGCCTGGCTTCTCGTGTCTTCTTACCGAATCATTTCTGAAGCATCTCTCTGCCTGTGCTCACCCTCTGTCCCATGTGAATGTGTGCTGCGAGGGCTTGGTGCCAGCTGCTGGTGGGAACTGTGTGCGTCAGGGGGATTTGGTGCCAGCTCCCAGGGCCTGAGCAGGGCCTGTGGTGCCAGCAGCTGGAGTGACAGGGTCTCCATGCCAGCACTGGAGCCGGTGGAGGTCTTGCACTCCCAGCCACTGGGTTGGGAATGGTGTCTGTTTCCACGGACAGCTGTCGGCAGGACAGCGTGAGCAAGGCTAGCAAGGAGCTCAGCACCACAGAGTGGGACCATGGGTCACTGCCCATGTACCTGGTGCTGGCTGCATCTTCCCCAGTTCTTAAGCATCCGGGGTGTGCCTGTGGATTCTCCAGCAAACTTTAAACTGGACTAGCTGGTGACTAAGGGTGGTCCTAAGGTCTGACCCAGGGTCCCCCAGTCTTTTTACTGTGCAGTATCTGTCTTTTTAAGAAAACCATTTAGCCTCTAGAGGAGCTTTCTGACAGGCTTTTCTACTCTATAAATGACAGATTATCAAGTCAGCAAATTTATCAGCAATGTGAGCAGCTTCTGTCTTTGTCAAAAAAACAAGCCCAAAAAACCCAGAGAAAGGCAGCCAAACACATTTTCATTTTGGCTGCTCAGAGATTATGCCTCTAAACTCCCTCACTGTGTCAGTGGATAAAAACAAGAGAAGGAAACACATTGTAAAGCATTCTATCTGCCAGTCCCACTAATTTTTTGGTGACTTGTCAAGAGTGCAAAGGCTATTCTGGAGCTGACCCATGCTGTTCTGGGAATCTGCTGTTTTGGACAGTGCCCAGTAATAATCACAGACACCACACTGATGGACATGTAGTTCAAATGAATTTTAAAACTGACAGGTACACAGTCTGTACAGGCCACCCAGACACACACCAATTGCTGATGAGTCTTCTTCCTGAAAGTAATCTCCACCTATATAGTGGAGGTTAACCTGGAGAAAAGGATGTTGAGGGCAGACATAATTGCTCTCTGCAGCTACCTGAAAGGAGGTTGCAGAGAAGTGGAGGCTGACCATTTCTTGATAGGACAAGAGGAAATATCATCAAGTTACATCAGGGAAGGTTTAGATTGGATATTAGGAAAAACTTCTTCACAAAGAGGGAACTGGCTGGTGGAATCTCCCACCCTGGAGGTATTTAAAAGACAGTTACATGTGGTGCTGAGGAACGTGGTTTAGTAGTGGATGGCAGGTTAGGGTGATAGTTGGACTTCATGATGTAAAGGGGTCCTTCCAACCAAGATAATTCTGATTCTATATAGGCTTCACAAACTCACTTCAGCCTTCCTGCTATCATGTTGTGGGCTGATAATGGTTTAAAAAGGATCAGAATTGTCCTCAAACCACCAGCTGTACTGGCATCCAATCTACTCCTGGAATTTAAGTCACTAATCCCAGCTGGTCAATTATGTATCACAGACTGCATTATGTTGGAAGGGACCTTTAAAGGCCATCTAGTCCAACCCTCATCAGTAATAGCAGGGACATCTTCACTAGATCAGGTTGATCAGAGCCCCATCAAATCTGACCTTGAATATCTCCAGGGATGGGGCCTCCACCACCTCTCTGGGCAACCTGTTCTGGTGTCCCACCACCCTTGTATTGAAGAACTTTTTCCTAACAGCCATCCTAAATCTCCCCTTTCCTAGTTTAAAACCATTATCCCTCATCCTATTGCTACATGCCCTTTGTGAACAGTTCTTCCCAAAAATCTACACACAGATGTTGCCAGCTGCAGGTTACAAGGGTCCAGGAGGAATAAGGAAAGTAGATATGAGCACCTCCATCTCCTCTCTCATATGCAAAGTTCAGGTTAGACATTACAACCTTCAGGAAAAGTTGATCCCACTTCTCCATACAAACATCTCAGATAGGTGGCTTTCCTTGTTAGAAAAAAAACCCTTCAGAGCATGGCACCCAGGACTTTGGAAGGTCTTACTAAATTTTAGCAGAGGCAAATAATTAAATAAATTTAAACATCAAGAAAGCAAGCTAGATAGTGAACAAGAAAACCATCCACATACCTGCTGGACATGGCCACTGCTGCACTGCAAAAGCTCTGGGAAAAGAAAAAATATCCTTCTGATGAGTAAAGCAACTGCTCCATTTTGGGAAAACACAAGGGGAGATACTTCATTGAGTGATCAGTTTGCTGTAATCCTCAGGCCAAGGACACCAGAAAGCAGCACAGTACATGAAAAGAGCAGCTGAAACTGCAACTGCAACTGCATAGTGATTTGGTCAAGATTAAGACTCTGACATTCAAGCGAGTAAACACTAAACAAGATGCCAGCACAGAAACAATTGGAAAAGTCACTAAGGTCAGTAGATTATGCTACTTTGTGTCACTGAGACACTAAAAAAGAAACTTCTTTTTTTTCCTTAATTAAAAAGGTCAATTCAGACCTCAGAAGACCAAATCAAAGGAACAACAGAACACTGATCTGTTTGCTTCATAAAATGTTCTGTAGAATGCTGAATAAGAATAAAAAAGAGCCAGGAATACAAAAATTCCCTGTGTGATTTGCTATTAAATATTTTATACACTGTGGGGAACAACATCCCTTTTGCACAGCTGGCAGAGTAGTGAATCCAACCCAAATCAATCATGCCAAACAGTAGATCATGGGATCAGAGAACATACTTCCTGTTGCACTAAAATGGAGTAAAATACCTCTCAGCCCTAAATGGTTCAGGAACCTGAGCAAAAAGGAAAAGCCACCATGAAGTTATTACTACACACCCCCAAACCTATGCAAGATCCTAATACAACACCACTAAGGAGAGGAAGAGATGTTTGCATTGTCAGTTATGATTCAAATCTGTAGTCATATTGTTTCCAGTTCCATAGGTTTAATGAGATTCTGAGCAGACCTGGTTATGCCAACTGCAGTGCCTTTTAAACACAATAAATTCTAGAATCACAGAATCTCCTGAGCTGGAAAGGACCCATAAGGATCATCAAGTCCAACTCCTGGCTCCACACAGGACCACCCAAGTCAGAGAATGGGACCAAGCGCAGCATCCAGACACTTCCTGAACTCAGCCAAGCTCGGTGCTGCCACCACTTCCCTGGGGAGCCTGTTCCAGTGCCTGACCACCCTCTCAGTGAAGGACCTGTTCCTAATATCCATCCTAAACCTCCCCTGTTGCAGCTTCGCACCATTCCCTCAGGTCTATCACTGGCCAACAAAGAGAGGAGATTGGCACCTGCCCCTTCACTCCCTCGTCAGGAAGCCATAGACTTCTCCAGGCTGAACAAACCAAGGCACTTCAGCCTCTCTTTGTAAGACTGCCCCTCCTCGTTGCCCTCATCTGGACAGTCTCCAATAGCTTTGTGTACTTCTTGTACCGTGGGGCACAAAACTGCACCCAGTACTCGGGGTAAGGCCACACCAGCACAGTGTAGAGAGGGACAATCCCCTCCCTGGACTGGCTGGCCATGCCATGCTTGATGCACCCCAGGATTTGCTTGGCCCTCCTGGCTGCCTGGGCACACTGCTGGCTCATGTTTAACTTGCTGTCCATCAAGACCCCCAAATTCCTCTCATCATGGCTGGCCTCCAGCATCTGATCCCCCAGTTTGTGGAATTAACCTTGTGTAGCCAGGGTTGCCACTTCCCAGGTGCAGAATCCAATCTGGCACTTGCCCTTGTTAAACTTCATGCTGTTGAGGATTGGACAGCTCTCTCATCTGTCCAGGTCTCTCTGCAAGGCTTTTTCACAGTCAGCAGCTCCTCCCAGTTTTGTGTCATCTGCAAACTTACTTAAGACACCTGCTAGTCACATGTCCAGGTCATTTATGAAAATGTTAAAAGTACTGGGCCTAAAATGAAGCCCTGTGGAACCCTACTAGTGACTGGCCACCAGCCAGATGTCACCCCATTTACTAACACCCTGTTGGCCTGACCCTTCAGCCAACTGCCCACCCAACACATTATGGCTGCATCTAGTTGTATGCTGGATGTTTTGTCCAGCGAGATACTGTGAGACACAGTATCAAAAGCCTCAATGAAATCCCAAAAATATAACATCAACAGGTTTCCCTTGGTCACCAGATGGGTGACCTTGTCATAAAAGGAAAATTGGATAAACAGAACCTACCTCTTCTAAACCTGCGCTGGTTGTGACCAAATGCGTTGTCCTTTTTGTGTTTTTCAAGAGCTCCCAGTATGATTTTCTCCATAATTTTGCCAGGCACCAAGGTGAGACTTGTTTTTGTTACTTGTAAGGTTTTAGAGACAATCTTTATAAAAAGATAAGTTTTACCATATGCATATAATATTACAGGCATATTTCTACCACATGAATAAATACTTGCAATATATTTTTAAAAAATAACAACATAAATCTTGCCCTTGAAAACTTACCAATGCCCAACATATTTAAGGCTCACTAAGCAATTTCAAATTTCTAAGTCTCTACATTTGAAAAATGCATGAGTACAGTTGACAGACTTTTTAAAAGTTTGACAATCTCTCTGAAGCATTTAATATCTTCCTTCCTCCATGTGTTTATATGCTAGCTTTTCTTTCACCTCTTTTCACACTTCATGTTTTATATTGCTGTCTTCACAAAAGGAAAAGAAGTATCAAAAAGACACAGACAACATTCAGTTCAACTCCTTTCAAAATTAGGAAAATTCTATTAAGTACTCAGGGTAGATTTGGTTGGCATCAAAGATAACAAAGATCTTTGGGTTCCAGGTGTTATCCACACAACTGTCATACAAGTTCACAAAACTTCCATCTTTCGAAGGAGGCCTCATGTATTTCGAATCACCGTTGATAAAGTCACCAGTTAATACACGAGCAAGAAACATGACTTTATCTGGTCTATGCAGATGAGGCTGCAAATTCACACCATGAATCTGAAAAGTATTTCCATGCTTCATGTCCTCTTTGCAGAAACGACTGGAATACGATGCATCTCTTGCAAAATAGGTCCCTTTCAACAAAAAGGAAAAAGTTTGATTACATGATTATTGTGACACCTTACGTACCAGAGCATGGATATGTATCACGATGCTGGAAGACGTCTGTTCTTTTATAGTCATTAGCAATCAATTTTTAATTTTTTTCAAAATCATTAGCAACATTACCAAATATTTTTAGCAGGGAGACCGCTTTGTAATCAGCACTGCTTTCCTGGGCATCCCTTCTCCACATTCCTTGCTCCCATCAGCCAGTTGTGACAATTACATTCCCGACTGCCTTTCTTAATTACACCTGCAGAGGTATGTTAAACAGCTCTTGGATAAACACAGGGAGTGCACCTCAAAGCATGTGCTGCAGGCAACACTTTAAAAAGCTGTTAATATTACCAACAATACTTACCTTTTCCATATACAGCAGCATGCATCCCATTTATTCTCCAGTCAAAGTTATGAATACATATTGCTTCTACAAATTCATTACTGGTGCCATGAAACAACATCTGCTCATTAATAGTGGGGACACCTCTTTTCTTCTTTAGTTGAGCTTTTTTCCTACCAAGAACACACAATAAGCATTACAGGCACCTGTACAACCAAATTAAGTTACTCCTCTGTACACAGTGCAGAGGGAACAGATGTATAACATGCTGTACATTCAACTTTCAAAAGCATCCAGACAATTCTGGCTTTTAAACACATCAGGATTCTTAAAGGTACATGACTAGAAATCACAGACTTCTGGGGCTGTGGACTACTTGCAGAAGTATCCCAGATTAGGAAAAAAGGTGGGGTTTTTACCAATATTTTATCAGTATCGTTCATTTGGCGTCAGTTTCAGCGTGATTATTTTTTGCATATACGTTGTTTAATGAAAGGTATTTTTCTCTCATTTATAACAAAGTTGGTGGATTATTGTGATTACCCAGGTAAACTAGCAAAAATATTTAAAATAAAATTACCTACATTCTGGGCTAATATTACTTCGACATGACCATTTCATAATGGTCTTCTGAATTGATGGTTTACATACTTTCTAAAAGAGGTAAGTCATGCTGGAGCTGTGCTTAAATCACTGAGCTGCTCATAGTTAGGATCCTTGACTGTCCAGAAAAATCAAGTTGGAAAGTATCATAGCTTTGTTCCTGTCTATACACATGACTTTTCTCCATATAAAAGCCACAGCACAAGGAACACTGTGCTACATATGTCGGTGTATCAGGCATCTACTTAAGCAATTGTGCACTCCAGTCACCATTAAGCAATCTGCTTAATGGTGACTGGAGTGCACACTGGAATTGGTGATGTATTCTCAGGGCCTACAGTTTACTTGGAGTCTCAGAAAGTCCTATCAACCAGGTCCAGGGGAAGAGTGAGGCAGCAGAGATTCCTCATAATATTAACGGCATTGCAACTATGCATGCTTTATAAATAAGTACATTTCACAAAAGTTAAAATCCTGCGGCATTTAGCTTGAAATGTATGCTTATTCTTTTTTATTGTTCAGCTTTTTTTTTGTTCAATACAAACTAAAGTACCTGTGTCTTGGCAACTTAATTTTTTCAGTGTCTTTGCCCTCTCTGCTCAAACCCCCACCCCCAACTGCCTTCTCAATCATACGAATGTCAGTAGAATCTCAAGGGCATCTGGGAGGTTTCACTAATAATCTCATCTGTGACATTCTGTGTTGGCAGCAGGGAGATTCCAGGCACTCAAATCTCACTGTATTAGCTAGTCAACAAAACCCAGGAGTCAAGGTTCCCTGCATCTTGAGAAAACCACCTGTGTGAGGCAACACCTCTGAGCTAAAGGCTAGTAGTGCTGAATATGTGAATTTTTTTCAGAGAGCAGCCCTGTGTTGTTGGCTCCTGATCTCTGATGATGTATAAAGGCAGTCTACAGTAACTTTATTGAAGTACACAAACAGAAACAATTTATAGAAAAAGTGAATAATCAATTGTTCAAAAATGTTCTGTAATAGTCCTTCACTATCTCCAACCAGTTGATTTCACAAAACCAATTTAAAAGAGCCAATAAAATGGGAACTAATGTAACAGGCAAATACGTTTTGACCACTACAATGTTGCAAATAACCATTCAAGCAATGCTTAAATTTAATCACTGACCTAACCAATGAAACAAAAAACTGATCATATCACAAAACTATAAGTAAGCAACTGTATTCCACTAAGTAGTGGAATATACTGAGCACATGGGAAGCCGGTTCTGCAGAATGTAAAAATGCCATAGCAGGACTTTTTGCTGATTTGGAACAGAAATCCCAAATTTGAGGAGACTGAGGAATCCCACTATTCTAAAAAACCCACCATCTCTGTACTTTCCTCAGCAGTCACAAGCTAATCCAGTAAAACAAGTTTAAGCTGATCCACCACTCAGAAGGCTCTGGTGCCGCCAGTTCACTCAAAGAAGAGAGCTAAAGAAAAACTAAATACCCAGAGACATGCTCTTTGCACGTATGTAGACTCACAAGCTGTTTCTAAAGATGGTCAGCCATCTCATTGACCAAACACCTTTTTCTACTTGCTGTACTCCTCCACAACTCCAATCTGAGATGCATAAACAAAATATGCCAGACAGATTCATCTTCTGTTACATTTACTTTCCCACATGGGACACCAAAGGAACTTCTTGTGAATTTGAAGTGCTGAAATACCTACTTCTTGTAACATACTTCCAGGCAATAATGTCTTCACCAGTGTGGGTAAGTCCATCTACTCCAAGGCTGTATTTTATCCTCAGCAGAAAAGTAGCTAAGTCTCAATCGCATACACTTATTCTAGCAATTTTCATTGTTATTTGTAAATTTATATTTTTTTTAATAAAGGAAAAAAGTTTTAAAACTGAAATTTCTTTTCTCCACATTCTGTTATACCACATAGGTACTAAAGTGTACCTTGTTTTGGTTTTAGTTGTATGGTGAAACTGTAATACCCCTGACATGGGACATTTCAGCAGCTCCCCATTCAGTTTTGTACCTTGAGAATATTATAGCACAGCATCCATAGATTGAGTTGTTATACCATGAATTCTACCCACTGAACAGCCAGGAAAACTAGTATATTCTCTAAATGGCATCTTAAGCTAAGCAAAAAAAGGTCTTCTTCCACTCCCCTTTGCTATCTACACTGGAGATTCAAAGAACATTTACTTCAAAGTCTGCTTACTACTCCCATTCTCATAAATTAGGATCAGTATTAAGATGGGATAAATACACTTCTAAAGTTATTTGTAGAAAAGTAGATGTTGAAATACAAGGCCAAGCAAATAAGCCTTAATACTTAAACACACAAATATAACCAAATGGATTTGCTTTTAAGAGAAGGTTAATTCTTTTAACCAAGAATTTAATTTCCTTATACTTATTATATAGCTTTAAATTAACAATAAATTACATAACTCAGCACATATATATTAAAAATGCATGTTATTTTTTAAAGATATTTCCTCACTATTTAACTTAGTTCTGTTGGTTTTAATGGTGTAATGCAACTTAAACTAATTCTGCCATGTACTCCTTCATAGATGAGAAAATTTTTGTTAAATAGAACTGCATAAGATTGATACTATGAAGGAAGTGGAAACAGAACTCAGCACTTCCTACTACTCTGAGGCCAACACAGTATGCAGAGGGATGAGCAGAGGACTCAAAAAAACATTTTTAGCACTTTAAGCTTAAAGTAATTACAGAAACATGTGCTAATTGCACATGTAATTCCGTCCTAGGTTTCATAAAGTTGGGGAATTAAACAAGCCAGAAATATTCATTAAAAATTAAAAATAATTCAAGCCTGTCAAGAAATTATTTTTAAAAGCCTATATTTTGCTTTCCTTACTTCACTGTATCATGGACATCTGCCATATGGACATCCTAAGCATCTTTAATCATTTGATCTTATTTGTGCTACATCTACATCTAATGAATTTCTACAAGTGTTATATTTTCTGCACCTGTGGAAGCTACAGAGTCCTTAAAATGGAACTTTGAATATAGAGGAACAACAAATAAGAAAATTACGAAAATATAAAGAGTAACATATTTTCATTAATAATAAAAGCAATTAAACATATTTCTGCTGCACGCCTTCAAGATTTGCTCTGTTAACAATCCTAAGACTGTTGGTTTTAGAAATAATCTCACCTGCAAAAAAACTCCCACAAGTCTAGATTTTGTATTCTCTTAATTCTTTTAATGCGGTTGCTATCCATTGTTTTTCCAAAGAGACTAGAAACTTCATTATATTCATTTGTTTTCTTTTGCAATGGAATAAGCTGGAAAAAAAGAGGTTAGTGCGATTTCAATTCAATGCATTATTTCATTATCATGTGTTTTTCACCAACTTGCATACCAACTCTTACCTGATATGGCTCCTCCGTATTCACATTCTCCCAGTGGGAAGGCATAGGGATAGCCTTATTTTCACAGATGAAACTTAAAACAAAACAAAAAAGGTAAAAAACCATCACATGAAAGACACAGGGCATTTTCTTCCTACTAAATTCCTGCTCCAAACAATACAAATGAAAAAGAAAAATTAAAAATTACACAAAACCCAGTAGGGTTTTCACTTAAAATAAGGCTTCTATCAGCCAGTAAGGTCAAAGGCAAACGACCTTATTTTGTATTCAAGTTATGGCTTAGTTTACAAATAATCCACAGGGGTGAAGAGATGTAATACACCAACAACAGACAGGAAGATAAATCAAAATACATGGTCAGAAAGGTGTGCAGCATCCAAGGAGGAACACCGATTTAGAAACTTGACAGTATAGACCTAGCCTTACAACTAGCTTAGGCTTCTGGAAACTGAGCCCTCAAAATTTTAAGTATTTAATAGCATCATGTTAGCAATATACACTTGAAAATTAAATTTGTTTTCAAAGAAACATAACTAAGCCCTCGAAGAAAGGCGGCTTTCAGCATATACATATATATAGCAGCTTTTAAGCCTTAAAACAGGGACTAAAAGGAAAAATCTTCTGAGAACAGAGAATGGTGTTGTCACAGGGAAAGCAAGCACTGAATACAATTATTTAAGACACAAAAACCTAGAACTGAATTGCCAAATTATTACATGCACTCTTCAGCAAATATCCACTGAAAAACCTCGTTAACAATTCTAGAAAACAGGCCTTCTTGAATGTCACTGTAAGACAGATACTGCATTTCTAACTACAAATGCAAATTTTCTTTTTCAGAGTATAACTAGGCTACAGTTGAGAACTAAAATGATTTCTAAAAAAATATTTATGGCAACCATGTCCTACTTACGCCTCACCCACCTTATTCCATGTAATCAATTTTCCTGTGGTAGTTATCACTGCATAAATCAGTTTACTATTTAGTGGTAGTTTACTATTTACTTTTACTATTATCAGATTTACATCAACACAGCTTTACATCTAATGACTGATAAAACAGTAAGAAGCTTACAATCTAAAGCAATTAGACTCATAAAACAATCCTGTCGTTACGCTACAATTTCTTCTAATTTTAGAGTAAATTATCAAAACATACAGTCAAGAAGATATAACACACGTTTTTGCTGTTATAATAATTATTTTAAATAATTTAGGAAGGCATTATTACAATGGAACAAACTACTCCATTTTTTGCTGCTGCCTCTCCATGGCAACTTCAGTTCAGTGGGTATTTACAGAAAAATACTTCAACGGATAAAGTCAGGCACAGCTTTAAGAACCTTGCCAAACAATATTAGTATTCAGCATGCCTTGCCTCTCCCACTACAAGTTCCTTACTTTCTGAGAAAAAGAGATAAAAAAAAACCTAAAAATTTTGGGACTCTTCCCCTCTGAAATGTTCTTCACTTGACTGACTCTCCTAAACTTCATTCACCTCTGAAACTGTCTGATGCAAAAGATAAATAAATACAAATAACTCTTTTATTTTACTTAGAAGAATTAGGAATAAAGCCATTTCCTTTTATTTCCTTACCTGAAAGCATTGATAGAAAAGGGGGCTCGCTTTATGGGACGCTGCTTAAGGGTAGTTAGGTTGGTTTGTTTCATCACTGAGCATAAAACAAGAGTTAGGATGAAAGTTTCTGGAATTCACCTATAGCCTATGAAACATTTAGGTGTCTTTTTTTTTTAAATAATATTACTACGTCCAAAGCTGCTTGACAGGAAATCCTATTTCAACAATTAACAAATAAGCTTTCTTGATAATTTCTAAATACTGGTCTCAAAAATCACTGTCATTTACATGAGTTGGGAAAACATGCAAACGTTACACAAACAAAACATGTACTGTTAAAATACCCATCTAACATTCAGCCCCACTAATTCACTGGCAATACTTCCACTGACTTTAATACAACTAGGATGACAAAGCATGTTACTACTATCCTTAATGCAAGGTATCAGGACCTACACACAGTAACACAAGTCGTTATCTAGCATTTGAATTTAGTGTTTTGATTCTGGATGCATAAACAAAGGTGGTTTTTTTTGTTTTATGTTTTATGTTAACATAAAATTTCTTATATTGTCATGCACTACGCTACTCCCAATACATCTCTGCCTTACCCAGTCCCCTCTTTCTGTATATGAAATTACTGTTTTCTTCGATTTGGATGAGGCTTCTATGTAAGCATACAGCTGTTTTGTAATATAATCAGAAAATAAAAATCTATGTATGAACATAAAAAAAAAAAGCCCCCAAATCAAGAAAGTAATTAGAACACAGCTTTGATTAAATGTCAAATTCATAATTTGCTACATACACTGGAATCCTTTAGTAGTCTGTAAATTACAAGCATGGTGTGAGATCTTTACAGTCTACTAGAAAATACTTCTGCCTTTCACCTCGTTATTCTTACGAGAGAATTGGCTTAAACTACCTGCTGAATTAAAAAAAATAATCACTTAAGGCCACTATTTTGTAGAAAGCTTTCTTCATATGAAAGTTTCTTATAGGCTCTGAATGGAAGATGCTTTTCAAGCTTCTGTTGCAGTTGTAGGTTAAAAGGAAAAAGGTTCGCGCTTCACAGTCCCATAGATGTATTCTACAGACCACCTACAGCTGAGGTAAAAAGCGCTAGCACCAGAGTGCTACCAAAAAAAGACATGCTACTATATATTTTTAAACTACTCCAGAAAACGTAACAGGGCAGCTACCTCTAAAATCCACGTATGTTCCAGTAAAGAAGACATTTGCAATCATAAGGTTTTGCCCTATATATGAGGACAATAACTTTCTGAATGAGCAAATGAACTGCTGTACCTGGCTTCTTCCTATTGTTTAAATTTACTCTTAAAAGATACATACCTGAAAAGTCTAGCGTGTAGTTAAATTTGGCAGTAGTAAAAGAAACAGAACCGTGTGGGTTTGTCTGGAAGCTCCTTTCGATATCCTCACTGCTAACAGAGCAATGACTGTTCGAATCAGTCTTCAAAATAAACAAGAAAGCACATTTAGGCAAATTCAGCAATAAGTAGGTTTAATGTATGGAATCCATAACAGCAAATATAACTTCACAGGTATTTACCTGAAACATATGCCATTTACCACACTCAGCCAAATAAAACCAACCCCACTGGGTATCAGAGGTATCCATTTCTTCAACTGAAACTGCCATTTTGGAAAAAAGATCTTCTGGTGTTCTTTGAAGCATTTCCTAATTAAAAGGGAAAAAAAAAAAAAAAAAAAAAAAGAAGTTTTGATACTACTTGCAAAAACGCACTGTTTGAGGAAAATAATATCCAAGTAAAATATAGTGAATTTGCAATGTTTAAAAAAATCCTAACCAGCCAAGTAAAGACAAAACCACCAACCAGAAAACCAACCCTGGCAGGCGCAAGGCCTGTTTTCCCTTTTTCAGAGAAAAAACTCTCAGTTTGCTACTTATCCAATATTACCCTTGAAGTTATTTTAGCATTTTCAAAATCATCTCAAATGTCTCTAAGTTTGCCAGTAGAGGCAAGAACTATAAGATTTATCAAAGAGAGGGGCTAAATTTCATGCTGACAGCCATATGAGAAGGGCCATCCATACATACAACAGGCTCTGGGTTACATACCACTGAGGAATGAGGTTACATCTGATAGCTTAAGGTCCTACTAGGTACTCACTAATAATGAACAAATCAGACTGGATCCCAGAAGTTGTTAAAAAAAAACCCAGCAACCCAGAGCCAAACAAAAAACCCAAGACAAAGAATTACTTATTTAACTGTGCAAGTCCACAGTACATTATTCCTCAGCAGTGCATTCAGATTGGTTTCTACCCAATGGACCCACATAAAAATGATACAGTAAAATTACTGGCACCCTGTACTTGCAATTAGAGAAGGTTCCCATCAAAAGCCACAGCAGCTTCCACACAAGCTACGACTAACACAGTTCAGCAGGATAAAAGACAAAGGACAGAGGAAAGATGAAATCACAACAAAACTGAATAGAGAATAACAAATAACAAAATAGAGAATAACAAATCACATTTTCTTCCAACATAAGGAGGAGACACCTATCAAAGTTTGCACACGTCAAGTTCAAAACAAGCAAAACGCCTTCATAAAACAGAGGGCAATCCACTGAATTCCTTTTCATGTTACTCTGTGGATGCTTTAAGTTTATGGAAGTTCAAGAAGCTGTTAAAGTTGAGCCTTCCAAGAGCTACTACCAAATACTTTTAAAGAACAGTCTCTGCCAGACTTCAGCTTCTTCATACATAAATAAAATCCTAAAAATTCTGAAGTACTTGACTCTATCTCCATGTATCTAACACATACACCCTGACTGCCACACCACATCCTTGCCCAAGCAACTCTAAGTGAGCTGGGGGTGAAGAGAGGGCTGAATCTGATGAGGACCTTACTGTCTGGAGTTTTGTGGGTGTCAACAACATATTGTGCAGCAATGAATCTAATAAAGATTTATTACCTAGACTTTTGTAGGTGATAGTAATGTATTTTGTACCAGTGGTATTGGGGAATGCATCTACCAGCACACTGTAAACTTTCTAGCATGACTATCTCCAAGAACTCAGGAAAAACCTCAGTTTTCTCTCAAGAAAACTCAGGGTTAGAAAGGGCCCCAAGACCAGACATGCAGCTGTGGTAAACAACAAGAGGGAGAAGAAGGGCTAGAGTTCACAGCAAATACACAGTGATGAAGATCAGTGAACAAAGTAGAACACCACCAGGGTCCTTGAAGACCTCCTAAAGACTGTAGTATGCATGCGAGGAAGAGTGGAAACCTATGACAATGAGCTCTCAGAAAAGTAATATGTTAATAATTTCTCAGAAAGCTCATGAATATGTGTGTATAACCTTCATATAAGCTGTGCAACTAACCTGTTCAGCACGCACATTAGGAGGAGCGATCCCCTGTGTGCCCAGCAGTGCAATAAAGAGTACCTGCTTCATAGTCATCAAGACTACTGAGTTTTGATTTTGGATTTTCACAGCATCAGGGGGAATCTTTCAGAGGAAGCAGCTTGCCTTACTCCCAGACAAGACTGTCAATTCATTCACTCTAGCTGCTTAACCAAATCTATCACTCTTTCCAACAACTCTTACTTCCAAGAATTGGAACAACACTCTCCAGCACAAGTAAGCCCCAAAACGTCCAGTTAATATCCTGTATGCTTCAGTTGTTTCTGTGACACTTCAACCCAGAAAAAGGTAGAGACCCAAAGAAAACAGCTACTGGTAGGCACCAGCTAGCCAGCACTACCG
The DNA here is from genome assembly GCA_013399135.1 of Heliornis fulica. Lineage (NCBI taxonomy): Eukaryota > Metazoa > Chordata > Aves > Gruiformes > Heliornithidae > Heliornis > Heliornis fulica. The sequence goes on along the minus strand of VXBZ01006321.1, from coordinate 309,437 downwards.
AGGCAGGAGCTGAGAGCGTAAGGCACTTCTAGCCCTATCCTTCCCTTTTTTTCCTTTTCCACAAGTAAGTCCTTTGTGGTTGTTTGAAAAACAAACACAGAAACCTCTCTGTGGTAATAGCTAGAGACTGTATTCTAATAACTATAGGCTCCAAAAGGATACAAAAACCTCCATATGCTTAGAAAACTGGGTAATCAAAAGCGGACCTCCACAACTCTAAATTAAGAGAATCTGAGGGCAAATCTACTTTAGTAAGGAAAAGGCTGCATACATGAATAGCTGTCCCTAATTCGAGCACAACTAAAGGTACATCAGCTGCATGGAGAATATTTTGAAAAGAGACAAGAATTCAGAGAGAAACTGCCAACACCTCTATTCCTCACAGAAATAAACAAATCACAGAGCCTACATTCCCCTGGTGGTAAAGCACAACTGGCCAATGTTTTTTGATGATATTCTTTCATCTTCACCTTGATTCTTCTTCTAAGAAAACTATCTAGCTATGTTGTCTCATACAGAGAAGGCAGAGGTAATAGTCTGCACCGCGTTCCTTCTGTGCTCTGTTGACCCAATTGTACTCCTCCAGGGGCAACACAGCCTCCAGAATAAACCCACTATGGAGACAGCATTCCTATTGCTTTCAAAAACGTTACATTCAAATCCACATGTATCACGCTAGTCAGAGTCGAGGAGAAGAAGGTTGATTCCAGGATACTTAGACATATGGAAGAACGACCCAATGTCATTAACATGTAAAGCCACAGAAGCAAGAGAACTGCTCTCAAAGGTGATACAAATCCAAAAGGCTTAAGCAATTAAGCATTTTAATTTAAGCTCATCTTACTGATGCATTTAAAATCAAACACAGAAGGATTTGAGCAGGTAGCTTTTTGTCCAAAAAATCTGAATGCACACACAGCGAGTGAAAAAATCCGTTTTTCCGGAATGTCAGCTATCAAAGATGCAGCAATAGGAATTTTATTAGGAATGCTACTGCTAACAGAAGGCGTCTCAACTCCCTGTTGAGAGCACTGTTTCTACTGGTCCAGGAGTTATCAGAATAGCTCAAGTTAGACACAATTACTCCAATAGCAAGAACAACTCCCTAAACAGAATGAACGTTTGTTGTGTTTTGTGCTGTGACTGAAGAGTTTTACTACTACTGGTAACCTACTGCCTCATTTTTCCACAGGTCTTTTTAAGTTTCAACGATAAATGCGCTTTACAGTGCAGAGAGTCACAAAGTGTTTTGGTTAGGAAGGGACCTTGAAGATGGTCTAGACACTCGCCCATCCAACCTGGCCTTGAATGCTGCCAGGGATGGGCTACCAACAGCTTCTCTGGGCAGCCTGTGCCAGGGCCTCACCACCTTCATAGCAAGCGAGGCACATCAGCAGGAGACTCCGAGGCTAGAGTGCTGGGCTGCGGAGCTACACCCAGAGGAAGAAGCAACATCAGCACCAGTACGGGACGCGAGGTGAAAGGGCAGTACCCTCCACTGCCCTGACACCACTTACCCCCCTTCGTGCCGCGGGGGGCCGCGACTGCAGTCTCCCCCTTTACCGACCCCCTCCGGAGCTGATCCCATCAGCCCTCAAGGGCACGGCGGGGCCGTCGATCTAAGCAGCACAGCAGCGGTACGTCTCCAGCTGACCCGCAGGCTTCCCCGGTAACGGCGGCCTAAACTACCCACTCCCACCCCCAACCCTG
>VXBZ01006321.1:217666-307698 GCA_013399135.1 Heliornis fulica | reverse complement strand
CGCGGGGGAGGCGGGGCCGGGGCGGGATGGGAAGCGGCCTGCGGGGCGCGCCTCACGCGGAGACAGGCTGAAGGGGGGATGAGGGAAGGGTGGGGGGAAGAGGCGAAAGGGGCGGCCGTTTCTCCCGTCCCGCTTCCGCCCGCACTCACCGCATCGGCCGCCCACCCCGGGCTCGGTGCCCACATGGTGCCCGGAGGGTGAGGGCCACAACGGGCAGGACGGGTGACCCGCTCCAAAGCCGGGCGCTTCCGTTACCGGCGCGCAAGAGGCGGGGCGGCAGCCGGCACAGGTCGCGCCCCATAGGCCCGTCATACGGAGGGGAGAGGCCTGGCCGACCAATGGGCAGCGGGGAGGGGCGGGGCCTGCCCTCGTCCCGCCGCTGGGGCCTCAATCTCCTCCCCGCGGGGCTTGCGGTGGACTCTGGCTGCCTGCCGGGGTAGCGGTGTGGCAGCCGCCTCCTCACCGGGGGGTGTTGGCGGCCCGTGAGCTTCCCGCGAAACACGCATCGCGCTGCAGGACTTCTCAGCCAGAGCGGCCATGGTCATGAACATAGCTCACCCCAGCCAAATGAGCTGTGCCAAGTCCCTAGGGTGAGAGCCGCAGCATTGTAAAGCAGGTAGTGATGCCTGCTGTGGTGCATCAAGCACAGCATTGACAGCATAATGTAAACAAACATAAAAATTCCGTGCCAAAAACTCTATAACAAGACAATGACCGTGCCACAGAATAATTTTTAAAAAGATTGACAGTGTTTTGATACTTCTCAGGAAACGTCAAGATTTTGTGATGGGCATGTATATCTCAGCATAAAGGAGATAGTGGGATGTGCGTAAAGCTTGTGCTTGCCTGCACAAATTTGTGTGGGCACAAATACAGATGCCCAGAGGCAAGAGAGAGAAAGAGGAAATACTCTCCTTATTACAGAGCACCATGCCTGGAGGCTGTATACCTCGAATATAGCATTGATCTTCAGATGTGGGGGAAGTTGTAGAAACAGTCATTAAGCATTCTTTACTTAACAGTTCACATCATCTTGACTTTTTTGTTTAAGAAGCTATTAGATGCGTTAGATCATCTTTCTCAACCTTTCCTGCATCCTTCTGTTTTCTAGACGATATTCTCCTGTGAAAGATTCTGCTTTCCCCAATTCTGGCTATTGTTTTTCTGCAATCTCTGTGAAATGGAGAAGATTCTGCAACATCTTGGTTATCTGATTTCTTTGGTGATACTGACTCAAAGCCATGGTCCTTGGAAGCACCTGTACTACCCCAGAGTCATGCAGACCACAGCCCACAACCAAGAGGCTTCACTTTTCTTTGATATTCCCAGGTGTTCTCTTTTTTTCCCAGTTGCCTCATTTTCACACCAAATACTTCATCATTACTTGGTTGCTTAAAAAATCAGTTGCCTTTCTGTCTCATTCTATGCATAGACTGAGCTCTTGTATCTCAGCCTGTTTTCTTTTTGAAGTGAGGAAGAGTCCAGTAAGTTCCCAAATCTTCAGCTGACATTAGAGAACTTAGATGCTCTTACGGCAACAGCAGAAAGGCAATGACCTGGAAGGCTTTTTTGTTTCTGTCTAGAGAGGGACACAGCAAAGCTGAGGAGAAGAAGAATACCTCAATATCTGCAATCATTTTGAACTCTCACCTTTTCTAGCCTAACACAACCATGTGTCACCAACTGCAGCATTCCATGGTGACATCAAGCCAAACAGCCAAAAGATGGGTGGTCAGAGAACAAGATAACCTCAAAAACTGTGAGTCAGCCAGCACCACCACGATTTCTCGAGTATGACATAAGCAGCAGAGTGCAGGGCTGGTTTGCATTGACCCTTCAGTGCCACATTGTTCTAATGACCAAACTTTGCTCATCATCGTTCTTCCTTTACAGTGTGTGTGCTATGCACAGTCCTTTCGTGCTCCGATGTACCTATCATGCTTGCTCTGAACTCCATCAACCTGACATTTCAAGATAAAGGTTAGTTTATACATAGGGAAAAAGAGACTTTCCTACAGCATGTTGCACTCCAACCATTCATTGCAAACTAGACAAGTACGCAGGGATTACTTCAACCTTGTTCAATGACTGGAAGTGGCATTCCTGTCCACCTCTTAGCGAATAACAGATGTAGGGAACGGCTTCTCTGTGCAGTCTCTCCAAGTTTGCTCCCTCTGCTGGGCTAACATTAGCGCTGAGAAGAGCATTTGCAGAGCACTCCTGCGCCCCCTTACATTGGACAGCAGAACAACTGTGAGAAGAAGCTAGTGTCTTTGGACCTTTGGACTGGAACTTCTGTGCCTGGGGAATGTAGTGAGCAAGATGGATATGATCAGGCAAAATCCCACCCTGTAAACTGCGGAGTTGGAAGCCTGTGGTTACCTGGGAAATCTGGAGAGGATGGTTATCTGAAACAAGAGGCAAAATTACATCCCACATCTCTGTATCATCACAGTACCTGTTTCCACCTGAGCTCAAGCAGTGTGTAAAGCGCACTGAGTCCACATGAGATGTGGACAAAGCTGCACCCATCTTTGAGAGGACATAGTGAGCAACAGAGTGCCTGGTGATGTGAAGAGGCATATAGTACACCCTTCCCATGGCCATCTCCCCTGAAAGAGAAGAAAGATCCCCCTCATCAGCCTAATCATCACCCCTGGGAAGAACACAGAGTACATCCTTACAACTATGTCCAGTCGCATGAAGAACAAGAAATTTACTGGGAAAAGACAGCACAGGTTTACCAAGGGCAAATTATGCTCAACCTACCTAATGGCTTCCTACAGTAAGACAACTATTCACTTGAATGAGCAGAGACCAACCAGTGTTGCTCACCTGGACTTAAGCCATCTCTTTGCCACAGTTCCCCAGAGGGACCTTAGAATCATAGAATCACAGACTGGTTTGGGTTGGAAGGGACCTTAAAGATCATCTAGTTCCAACCCCCTGCCATGGGCAGAGACACCTTCACTAGACCAGGTTGCCCAAAGCCCCATCCAACCTGGCCTTGAACACTGCCAGGGAGGGGGCAGCCACAGCTTCTCTGTAGCATTGTGACTAAACAGTTGATCCATGTTTTGGGTAAGCGTGAGATGAACTGTAAGTGGTTGGACTATTTAAAGGGTTGTGATCAGCAGGTGAAACTGCCAACGAGTTTACTGTTTGTCTTTCTTGGAGATTGATACCAGAGCAAATACTGTTTAATGCCTCTAAAAAAAAAATACAACCAAAACCCTGGAGGTCCAGAGATGTGGTTGTGCCCTACCACAGGCTTCTTCTGCTCTCCTCTCCATGCTCTCTCTCACACAGAGAGCTACTCTGCACACTTTTAGAGGCTGTTAGAGGCTACCTACTCGTTTCTTCACCACCCTGAGCATACTCTGCATACAGTGGGGTTCTAGTCCCATCTCCTACTCTCATGGCCCTCCAAGTGTTACAGTGTGTTCTCCCTGGACTCTCCTTAACATCTCTGCTTCTTTCTTGGTCTCTGTGAGGCCACTCTCCGTGCTCTCAGCATTCTTTCAGTCTTTCTGCTGTATTTTGTCACTTCTGCAAGACTACTCTAAGCAAAGTGGGTCTCTTTTTATCTATTTTTTCCACCATTCTGTGTTTAGTCTTTGTTATCCTTCATGTTTACCAGCTTTATGCTATTTTCTTACCTTTCCTGAGGTTTTCTCAGGCTCTCTTCCAGTCTCTATGACTCTGCAAGGCGTCTCTTCTTCTCTGGGTCTCTCAGCCTCTCTACTTCTTGCCTAGCCTCTCCAAAGCTGCTGTTGGTTGCCTTTCAAGCTTTCAGCCTGTTCTTCTCTGAGGTGTATCTCGAGCACTTTCAATCTCTCTGCTGCTCACCACCCCTGAAGTTGATCTGGATTTTCTGGGACTGTTTGAGCCTCTCTCCAAGGTTCATGGCATGTGCACAGTTACTCTTCTTTCTCCTGGGACTTTTTCAGCCTCCCTGCTTGTTTCTTCCCATCTCTACTCTCTGTTGCTTTTAGCATCTCTCCTTTTAGCAGCGGCAGGCATATTCTCCTAGTGCTCTTTCAGCATCACTGCTTCTTTCTTGTTATTATCAAGGTCTATGATGTGTTCACCATGGTTCTTTCAGGCTTTCTATTAGTTTCCCTGCCTCTTTGACACTACACTGTCTTGTCTGAGTCTTTTAGAAATTTAGGTTCGGTGTCCATTCTTTGATCCTGCTCTTTGGGGCACTCGAGGCTACTTTGTGTTTTAAATCTGTTTCTGATTATCTGTTGCTTTTGTTGGCTTCTGCTTGGCTCTGCTGTTTTGTCTGTGGATCTTTTGTGCCATCTTTACTTTCCTGGCATTTGGAGGGCTATTCTGCGATCTTTCTCTAGCTCAGTGTCTAATCTGTTTCCATGGTTTCTCTGAGACTTATCAAAGACCTGTAGATCTATTTCAAGCTCTATACTACTTTGTCATCTCTGGGACACTTGAAAACTCTTTCCTCTATTGACAGGCTCTCAAAAACAATTTACTGTTCTTTAGGGATCTTTCAGACCTATTTCTGATTTATTGTTCTGAAGGAGGAGGAGAGAGAATGGAGGGTGGATCTTTTCAGAGGTGGAACAGCTTCAAGAGCTTGACACTTAACTGCAGAGGAGTTGGAATAGAAGTCTCTGAGTCACCTTTTGGATTTTTTTTTTTTAATATCGTTCCCTTTTTGGTTTTGGCAGTAGTTTGGGTAGGAGAGAAATGAGCTGAAGGAGGCACCTTTTAAAAAATCCTTTATTTTTATATCATCCTAGTAAAAATCTTTTATATAAAGGCGAAAGTAGGTATTGCATAGAAGAAACACTGGTGCAAACATCACCTGGTGGGAATGGCATGTTGTTTCTTAGTATCTACTGTCTACTGCACAACAGATGGCTAGCCCGTAAGCAAATATCTCCAGGCTTCCTCATATAAGCTACAGGATGAAGCTGCTCAACACTGTGGAAAGAAGTTGCATCAGAATTATCTATGCCACATCCCATTCTGCTTCCAAGAACCATCTGCTGGGAAAACACACTTTTCCTCCTTGCCTTCTCTATACCTGAGCAGTCCGTATCTCAGGAGAGACCAAGAGGATCAGCTTGGCTGCCTTCTGTTTGCAACCTTCCTGTGTGTGTTTGCATTTCATGCATACAAATGTCGGGTGGACACCGGATGGGAGAGGTGGCCTAACATGACCACAGTCCAGGAACTCAATGCATGACACGTACAAGACATCTTCTGTCATCTGGGAGACATTTATGCCACTGCTTTTATCATCTCACATGCTACTTTGCTATGGGCACTTCTTCTGAACGCCCACCACCTGTAACTAACAGACTTTGTACCACCAGGACGGAACAGAATTCACCGCTAGCACCTCAACAACTTTCAAGTAGAGGTTCTTCAAGCAGTTCCCCCATTATGTCTCTGCTTAAGTTCTGCTGCAGATTCCAAACATGAATCACAGTGAGGCAGCTGTGCCGAAGTCTGAAGGAACACTCAGAGAAGCAGCACTTCCACACACTTGAACTGTGCTTTCATGAATTAGAAATACAGAGAGGTATGCATTTATACAATTGATATTTGCGTGTATTAAAGATACTTCTACTCAGTATCAGTTTTTATTTAAAAACATGCTAAAAACTTAAGAGTTAAATAGTCCGAGTGACATTTGGGGAAAACACAGACAGCCACCCACCAGCATAAGCAAAAAAGTGCATACATACATGAGCCAGAGCTCCCTTTGACCAGTTTTCAGGGCAGTTAGTGCCTTCTCTGACAGACTGACTGATGCAGCCTCACACTTTTAAGGGTTGTTTCTGTTGCCTAGAAAATGGCATTACTTTTCTGCTCCTTTCAGGATGTCAGTCATCACCTCCCACATCACAGAGTCAGCTAGAGACACAAATCAGCCCTGCTTTTGACTCCCTTCCTGTAGGTGGCTTCATAGAGATGAATGCATGAAGCTTCTGTAACTATCTCACTTAATACTGTGCTTAAAATGCCAAAAGTAGTCATTAAAAAGAAAAAATAATCAGGATCTATACTGCTAGATCGTGAAATGGAATGAAGCATTCTAGAAAAATAAGTTTGGATGGAAGGCAAAGTAGCTGAGTTTGCAACTACACACTTCATCTCTGAGTTACTCATAAACATTTTTTATTTCCTTATTACTTTCACTATTATATTTTACCATTATTTGTACAAAAATTGACTGCAGATTAAAATTTAAGATGCAGCAGGTACCACTGTGCAACCCAAAAGGACAGAGATGATGCTCCTCCTCAGCCCTGCACCCTGCTCTTTTTGAACATCAGAGAAAGCTGGAGAACGCTGAGCACCTCTGTGCAAAGGAAGAATGTAGTGGAGCCATCAGGTGAAAAACTGTCCTGTCTTTTCTTGCAAAAATGGGAACGCATCTTAGCAACTTTGGATAGAGTCTTACATGTAGCAGCAAGTATGCTGGGCTTCACAGCCCCTTCTTCAATGTGGAACATCCATCTCCAGATGTTCCTGGTCCCAATTTTTGTTGGAAATGGAAGTAAAACTGGATTCAGTTTCTGTGCTTTCCCTCTGCTTCTTCCCTGACTCTTTCAAAGGCAATCCAAGCAAAATAGCTGAACCCACATGGCACTGCCTGCCTCAGTGGAAAACAAACCCTGTGAAGCTTTGGGCGTTGCGCTCATATGGACAAGGTCCATGCTCTAAGAACAGTAACCTCCTTCTTCACTGCAGCACCCAAATTAATCTCTTATCTCCCACACATTCACACTCCTTCCTGTCACACTGATTTCTTGGGAACTCAAAAAAGTGACACATAGGCCACACAAAACACTATTGATTCCAGATGTACAGATGTATGCAGGACCTACCAGGAAGATAAACAGGGGACTGAAAACTCCCAAATTCAGCCCATTTCACCCCAGAAGGAGAAGACAGACTGAATGATACAATGACAATTTTATCTTTTAAGAGTTCAAAGTAGAAATATTCAAACTGGACATTAGGAGGAACTTGTTTACCAGAGGAGTTTGACGTGGTATGGCTCTGAAAGTCACAAAATCTCCATCCACAAGTTTCTGAAACTCAGCCTGATAATGTCAGAGCAAACCCCATCTCACATAGCTAACAGTCCCTCTCTCAGAGTGATATTAGATGAGGTGAGCTCTGAAGGTCACTTCTGACTGCTGCTAATACAAAAAGCAGTGTTTTTTCAGAGCTCAGTTAAGCCCTGACTGGAGTAAAATCAGAACATCCTCCAATGCCTGAGCCTTTCCTTCTTCCTCCACTAACCAGCAAAATCCTGGAACAAAGGGTAAATGGAGGCTGCTAGCAATGGAGCAGCATTCAAACAAGAGGAATATTACATTCAGGTTTTCTAACAGGAATGTTTGTGAAAACACACATTGCAGTCAACTCTGAACTACCCCGTTGGATGGACCTGGCAATCTGACAGCAAGAACCAACTCTGTACATAAGGTGTGAAAGCACATCCTGCCTCTGAGTGTCGTTTGGGGAACTGCCCCTTTCCTGCATCATCTCAACACCTTTAACCAAACTACCTTTTGTGGCTCGGGGAGACAGCTGTCGTGTCCCTGAGGAAGCGCCTTCAGTGAAGGGCACAGCATGACAGTGTTGCCATCAAATTGCCATTCCCTTCCCTTATATCTAGCAGCACACCATGCCTTGGACAAACCTTTTGGAACAGACAACACGACCTGTGAAGTCTGCTGCCAACTGACCAGTAGGTCAGACTACAATCCCTCTCCTTTGAGCCAGGGAGCAGTAACTTGCTCACTCAGTACTTCTGGCTTTTAAAGTAGCATGGCATCAAAGCAACCAGACACTGCTTTGGCTGAGTGAAGGCATTGGAACTCAGCCTCAGGAGTAAGAAGCTCACCGTCTGGTCCAGTAGGAAGGCATTGTATTCCATTTGAGAAGAGAGTCTCTGATCTGAAAGGAACCACCTTTATTGTAGTAAGGGCATCAAGGCCCCGATAAAGGCAGTCAATGCCCTCCCATGGACCTGAGAAAAAAGTTATGTCTTTATTTGCCTGCAACAACTGTCAACTTTGAAAAACATGTCCTCTGGAGATCGCACAGTGGTTCCCAAATTAATGTAAAATAAATGTGTAAAACCAAAACCAGTAAGAAGTTATAAGTCAGGCAACTAAATTCTAAGCTATACCCATCATCATAATAATCATCATCATTATCATAAGAAAAAAGTATACACCATAAGGTACAAGGAGCTGCAAAGCAAAGCAGCTCCAATTCCCAGGACTCTCAGTTAGAGTGGCTTTCCCGAGTCTTCCAGTAAATTGGACACAAGGGTTGAAAACTTAATGGAAGACTTTGAAGAATTCTCCCTTGAACACGTGTAATTTCTTCACATACAGCACGGGTTATTAGAGCAAAACATGTTCTTAAGTTAAGAAACATTCTCAAAGCAGACCTATGATTTTGTGTAGAAAATCCGTTTGGGAGGTTTCCCCCCTCTTTGGCAAATAAATGGCAAATGTGAAACAGACAAAAAAATTAGTCAAATAACAAGTTGTAATAGTAACTGGACAAGTACAACAAAGTAGATCGACCAATGGGACGGATTCCCTCTGCAGGGCTAGGCTTGAAACTCTGTCCGGTCATTCCTTTTGTTCATTCTATGGCGAGACAGAAGGGTTGGTGTGATAATGTTTCAGAGGTTTTAGGCATCGTATTTTTTGCCAGTCCTGTGAATCTGCTGGAAGAGTGTCATGGAGAAGGCCATGCCAAGAATCTGAAGGAAAACAAACAATAAGGGCTTCACTACAGGGAGGCTGCCAAGACTGCACTTATCTCTGACCTGTACTTATGGTCCAGCTGTATTTTTAAAAGCCACTCTACAGTAGCCATATTTCTCAAGCTTCAACTCTGATCAGTAATATTGGATGTGTGCTGTTCAGGCACTCAGTGATGGCTGGAGATACCTGTCAGAGCCCAAATAGGGGCAAAAAACTCTCGGGGCTCTTCGCAACTGTTTCTCAGAATCAATACATACAAGTCACTCTTCCATTTTACCCAACAACTTGTGCTTGTTTGGCCACATAACTGTGACTGAAAGATCAGATTCACGTATTCTGTCCCAAAAGTACAGCACTGATACAGGAACCCCAAAATATTAACAGATTATGACAGTTCTGCAATTCCTTTTTTTAAACACATGCTAACGCACCATGGGTTCAGTGGCCATGATTTGACTCATTCTGGTAATTTCTAGAACTCCCAAGATTTTAAAAAAAGCTCCCCAATGGATAGGGTAACAAATGGCTAAGCGTAGGGATGTGAAATGCTCTGAAGTCAAAACACAAGTAAGCAAAAACCCCACCGCTGGGTGTCTTCTTTGCAGGACTCATGGACTTAACTGAACTCTTGAAACAAATCTGACATTTTTTAAATCATGACAAAGCTCAAAGCGGTTGAGCGCCACTTTTCACACAGCAGAATCAAGAATGCCGACAGCAAACCACAGCCGCGTTGGCAAACATCATGCCAGCATTACCTGCATTATGAGAATGCAGACCCCAATCGAACCAAGGACGTGCTTATTGTCATCGAACCATGTCATAACTCTCTCATAACATCCCTGAAATGATGAAAGACAAAAAGTGAAATCCCAAAGTCACATTTTCTTTCACGTGCATTCCCTCTATTTTCCTTCTTCCCACTCCTCCCTAAACCTTGGCATAAGCAAAACACGCCTTACCGTTTTCCACACTAGTTCAGTGGAGTTCCGTCCACAGTCTTGGGAGTTTTCCATACAACATCGGTCTGGGACAATGTTTTCTCCCAGAACCGGGTACCAGTCCGTAAAGTCATTCACACCACAGCATTTCATCTATGGCAAAAGCAAAGGGTTAATAAATTAACTGGCCCACTTTGTGAATCATGCACCACCACGACCTTTCACTTGCACTAAGCTACTGTGTATTTTCAAAAGGGCTGCCACACCCCTTTCACATTTTTAAAGTGCTTCGTGCTCAGTGATCCCTAAAAAAAATATTTGGCAACGTAAAAATAAAAAACAGGGAAAATTAATGACTAATGGAAGTTAGTCTTCTTGTCAGAGAAACAAGCCTGAACTCTGAAACATAACATAATCTGCCCACAGCTGCTCAAGCATAAATGCACCACTGGATGTTTTGCTGCTTCTCCTCTGTTCCAGATCATCTCTGTACCTGTGACGGGCACAGAAAATCTCAGAGAGCGCGAAGCATCCTTCACCTCACAGAGTGCACTTTGACACTGGGCTTCACAGTGCTCCCTGGGTGTTCAGGAGCGTGAAATCAGAAACCAAAGTCTGCATTAGCTGTCTCTGAGATGTGGCATAGATGCCACAGTTATCAGACCTGAGCAGCTTTTATGGCCAATCTGTTACATTTTTTTTCCTATTGATAAAGTACATTACCTCTGCTTGAATGATATTCCATGCATTTTTCAGTCCAACGTTGTTTTCTGAGTTGTAAAGCTTCATACCTTCCTTCAAATCCTTCTTTGCACTGTCACTGACCTGCACCACGTCAAAAATACAGGAAGTTAGCGTAAAGGACCGAAGGGTACAGCCTTGCATACAGAATGTGTCTCCTTCACCTCCTCTAACCAAAATCTTAACATGGGTAGAAAAGCTCCATCATAGCTTCAAGACTCTCACAAGTCAGTGGGACCTTACAGCACCTGCCAAGGCCTAGTCTCCCTCAGGCTGCCAAATATGGATTAATTCTTAAGAGACAGGAGATCAAAGAGCCTCCCCTCTGCTATGAGTCCACCATAGTCATCATCAGATCCAAAGTAACCACAGAATGATCAGCAGAAATCTGCAGATATTACTTTAACTTTGCCAGACAGCTGTTGGCAGTACTTCACAGCAACCTCTCCAGCCTGTGTATGGTGTAGCTTAATTTATGGATATCATAAAGCTAGAGTGCCAGCCTCCCCACCTTAACGCAGTTATCACCCCTTGCAAAGGCTCAGGCAGGCTATAACAAATGGCCAATACAAAATCAGCTGAAAAGGGCATTATTACTGTTCTCCTTGTGGGGACAGGTGGGTAGGATTTATGATTTTCAAATGGGTTCTTCTTTCTTTAAAGGAGAAAACCTGAATGCTTAATAGGAGACTTGAGATTTCCCCTTTTTTGTATAAATTTCAGTCTGAGCCTGGAGTCCTGGAGGCAGGTGGGACAGCAGTGAGCTGGAAGCCAAGAAAGGATTAACCTATGGGTCCTGGCATAAAGGTCAACTACATCAGAAGATGCTTCATCCCTCTTTGACATCACATTAAAAAATCAGAAGTTTACCCTAGCTTCCTGGAAACAGCAGGTGTCGTAATGACAGACTGGTAGGACTTCAGTTTTAAAGTCAGTCTGGTCGTGCACATAACCATAAGGCTCTGTCCTGTGCTTAGCAGAACCCTCAAGTTCACCGAGGATTTTTTCTAGTCTTGCCTATTTGACAAGCCAGCCAGTTGGGACTACTTCACTTAGCCTCTACTAGACAGCAGATCCCTACATATGGGTTTTATGAGAAGCTGCCTCCTGATCCTCTCCACACCCTTGTCAAACTCTCTGGGACTGCCCAGTCAAGTGAGCCAGCTGGTGGCATCTGGAGTAACCTGTGATATCCCAGGCCTCTCTCCTCCAGCCCTGTTCAAATGCGGGCCCTGATAAGCTATCCAGGATAGCTTAGGATCCACAACCTAGATCCACAAGATGATCAGTTTCTTGCAAAGACATTGGACAGCTATGTTATAGAGAAGCCTATCTTAGCCTTTAGAAGTCTAAAAGGGAGGCCCTGGACCATGGTTTTATTTCAGAGCAGAAACTGTAGAGCTCAGCAGGCTCTTCTCTCCCGTTTGCCCTCCTCACCACTTCTTGCTCCCCCTGCAGAAGCAGTTTACAGGAAACAGCCCAGATCCCAAGGTTAAACCTTCACTAAAGTGAAGAGCAAGTAGAATGCACATATGTCCATCAAGCAAAAGCAAACCGAACCTGGCTTACATGCTAGTGCCGATAATTAATCTATATGGCATATTTGCTTACCTTGTCCATATAAACAAAGAACAGGATGAGTAGTATCAGCTCTGTCAGGAGAATTATCAGCAAAATGATGAAAAACTAGAACAAAGGGAAAACAGACCATGTATACAAACTTGCCAACTCGAGATGAAATCTAGGGCTTTGGAAACTCTGAAAACTATAGACTTTGTACTCTAAACCTTTTCTCTACTGACAAAGACTTGCAAGTTTTATTTCAAACTACTGGGGGATGTTGATACTATATTGCCAGCAACACTTCCATAGGCCTCACCATCAATGAGGAAGCTCAGTATCTAGCTTGGGTTTTGCCCTACTACCAGCTTGCAGGTTTCAGCAATACTTTTGCCTTCCTTCTCTGACTTCCGTCACAGCATACAGCCCTGTTAGTCTCTTCCCTTCATGCAGACTACAGGACAGCTGTTAAACCCATTACCACAAAGACTGTTGTGACGTGCCTCAGGTGGGCTTTACCCACACCCGACTGCCAGTTGGCACAGTCATTACATTATCCAGCACTTCTATTACCGGCTTTCTACTGAGATCTCTTCTCACAGAGGGATCCCCAGTGTGAGATTCAGTAGTTTCTCAATACTTTTCATGCCCACTACTTGTCTTTATGCACTTAGCGGACTGCTACATGGAGGTGGATCCCCCATACAGACCAGGGGAGATCTGGCATGCAGTGCAGCAAGCTCTCCCATCAGAAACTCACAGTAGTCCTGACTGTATAAAAGACTTTTGCAGAACCTTATAAGGATATAGGCACTCTTAAAAAAATGTAACTCAAAAAATCATCTGGTGTTACAGTTTGTGTGGATGAATGACACAGACCTCGCCGTGGTTCTGTTTCCTTTCCTAGTTGTACAGCATACAAAACCAAGCAGCAAAAGGCAAAAGCAGGGACACGTTTGTCCTCCAGTTTAATTCTCTGAGGTGGTCTAAGGAATGCTGCCCAGCTGTTCCCCAACACCATGCAAGGGAGACTTGTACACAAGGAAAACTCACATGCTCCTCAATGTCATAGCACCTGTGATTCATAAGCTGTGACTGAGTTGGTAGCTGTCTGCTTTGAAAGCTCTCCTCTCACCTTCTGCCACAATACTTCTCTCCTTGGGGTGGGGAGAAGCATGGTGAAGCCTCCTGGGTTTATCCAAGAGAAGTGACCCACACTGTGTTTTCTGAGAAGGGTTTCCAGCCTCTATGCCTCAGTGGTGGACAAAGGCTGCCAAGGATCAGATTCTTTTCATATTTTTTAAATTTTTTTAAATTTTTGTTATTG
The DNA here is from genome assembly GCA_013399135.1 of Heliornis fulica. Classification (NCBI taxonomy): domain Eukaryota; kingdom Metazoa; phylum Chordata; class Aves; order Gruiformes; family Heliornithidae; genus Heliornis; species Heliornis fulica. Next base: position 294,355 of record VXBZ01006321.1, on the reverse strand, counting down.
GTAAGGTACGACCTGGAATAGACCCAAACTTCTTAACTTTCAGTCAAATGGTTTCCACCAACCTCTGACAAAGGAATTAGATATGGGCAAAGTAGAAAATAGTCATGCAAGGCTTTGAGTGACATCCAAAAGCAGCTGTGCTTAAGATTTTTCAGTCAATACTTCTAACAGACATTTCCAGGAGGACTGTCCAGGTGGACTCTAGAGTTTATGTTCAACAATCAAAAGTAACTGATAGTGATTTGCTTTAATAACTAATACATTAGAGCATACAGTAACAAGGATAAATGTTCTAGTACACCAGTGATATGACTGTGACCAAAGCTATGGGATGTCATACTGCAAGTATACAGAACACTGAAAGCTGAGGGCAATGTTCCAGTCATCCACAAGAAAATTTTGCCATGGTAATTAAAAAATAAAAAAATAACAAGCAACAGTCGCTGGTCTTATTAATGAAAATAAGTATTGATAACTTACGCTCAATAGGAGGCACTTGTTTTCCTTGATAGCACCAAGGCAGCCCAGAAAGCCGGTCACCATGATGACTGTGCCAATGGCAATGACTAGGTTGGCAGCTGAGAGTGATGGAAAGCTAGGAGAAAATGTGGCGAAGTTTCCTTGCGACACTGACAGCCAGATGCCCACACCCAGCAGCCCACAGCCACATAACTGTAAAGAGATAAAGAAAAGATTTGACCATTGCAATAAATGCTCCCTCCTGACCCAGCTCCTGCCCTGATCTGAAAGGAGGTATCTCAAGCAGACCATCAGGTAACGGTTCAGCAGTAATGCTCTCACCGGCTTGGTGCTGAAACACAGTGCAATTAAATGTTCTTACCTAGACTTGGTCACATCACCTACGCTTACAAATCTATTCAAAAGCCACTGGATGGTAGGATTGTCTTTTGAAAGACACAGCACACGAAACCAGGGCTTACCCACTGATCTCCCAAAAGCACAACTCAATGCAATTTTTCTGGGGGAAGATAGAAACAGTTATGTGAAAGAATGCTCCACTGCACTTACTTCTGCAGTCATCTGCAATGTCTCTGAGTATCCAGCCCTGTATTTCCTCATCCTAGGACAGGCAAGAAAGTCCTGGAGCTAATTACCACCAATAGTATAATTTCAGTAAATAGTTGTCATAAAATGCTCAGTCCCAGTAGCCAGATTGGGTTTTAGTATGAATTCTCATGGCTTTACTGTTGCTTGCTAGGAAGCTCAACTTCTGCTACTGACAATGTGAGAACCTGGAGGAAATGCAAAGCTGCTAATATAACAAAAAATTAGCTTCACTTTGCTTTTCACTCTGAACAATACAACACCTAGTTAAGAAAATGAGGTTTCCCAACCTCATTCCCAACCTGAAGTATGTCCTGGGGCAGGTCTTCAGAACAACAGCCAAGTGTTGCACTACAGGGAGCCTAAAAGCTGGCCATCCTTTAGTACTTGCTCAAAATGGGTGTTACACAACTTCCATCTGGTCTGTGATCACTGTGCAGTGAAATCAGAGGTGGTAGTAGTTGCACTAAATCTGTGAGCTACTAAGCAGAACTATTATAGTTTCCTGACAAATCTATCCTTAGGGTTATGTTTATCATATGCATGATTATCTTCTTCTACTTCCCCTGTGACACTTCTATCTCAGTCCCATTCCAAGTTTCCTTGGAGCTTCTGAAACTGCTTTGCATCTAGGGAGATTCTCCAGTTTGGAGAAGATTTGTCACCAGGGGTAGGTCTTATGCAAGATGCTCATGAGCATCCCCATGGCAGGCAGAGTAAAGCATCTCCCAATGTACTAAGTCTGAATTAACATCATGAAAACCATAAAAATGTAGAGTTGTATAGGCAGAGAAAAAAGAGATGGAATTTAACTATACTGCATTGGTGGCTATTTCCAGGCCCCTGGCACCTAAGCATTAACTTAGCAATATGAAATAAACCCCACAACTGTCTAAAGCTCAGAAGCACATGCACTGAGTAACACAGAGGAACTTCTCAGCGTTCTTGTAAGCACCTCTGCTTCCAAAACTCAACATACAATACTTCACAGAGTGAGCTGGGGTGTGGATCCACTAGGTGTAGATAAATGGCACAACATCTGTTTCCTACATCACAGCTGGATGCATCTGAAACATAGCAGAAGAGCTATGGTCCCTATTGAGACTGCTACAAAAGACACATATGCATGTGGCAGAAAAGGGCTACAAGACTTTAATCCCTTCCACCAAATCTGTCCTCTCTAGTTAACAGTCTTGAAGTAATTTCTCATTGCCTTTCATAGTATGTCAGCAGGGTCAATGTGAAATTGGGGCAGTGGAGAACTGGGCAGGGGGGATGCAAAACAGAAGTATCCTGATCACATCCTGCTGCCGGACCCAGTGGACATCGCCACTACAGAATGTTAGGAGTTAGAAGAGACCTCAAAAGATCATCTAGTCCAACCCCCCTGCCTAAGCAGGATCACCTAGATTAAATCACACAGAAATATGTCCAGATTGGGCTTGAATGTCTCCAGAGAAGGATACTCCACACCCTCTCTGGGCAGCCTGTCCCAGTGCTCCAAACCATAGGTTTAAACCATCTGCAGTTCATAAAAACAGTCACTCTATTGCTTCTGCTTTAAAATTCATCTTCTTTGCCCTTGAACTGCTACAGTTTCAGTGCCTCAAGCCCTCTCTGGAATCCACTCTGTGGCACAGCTGCTTCAACCACTGAATGAGAATGGCAGAAAGTTGCTCAGGCTAAAAGCTTGATGGTTCAGGAGGTAGAAGCATCTCTCACCACACAACATTCACTTACAGTTTTAAATGGCAGTTCTAGGTTGCCAGGGCTTTACATTTCCAATAGCTAATGGCACTTCAATCAATGACTTCATGACACTCCGTGGATGAGACTGTAAATGTTTCCAAAGAAGCTTCTAGCACTCCTGCTAAAGACTGAAACTGTTCAGTGGAACTGTCCTTCAGAACAGAATGGTGAACTCAGAATTTAAAGCTTTTTCACAAACATGCTCCTTGGGCTTTCATACCTTATTAGGCTCTGAAATCCCATCCCTAGCTCAAATGTTTTGAAAGAGGGAAGTGGATTCTGGAATCATTGGGCCAAAAGCAATAGATTGTTTCACATAAACAATGATGGTGGTAAGAGAAAGATCAGAACAAAAGGTTTACAAAGGACAAGTAGAGGACAAAAAGAAGAACATGTGATCAATGGAAAGATCAGCCCAATATGACACCAAACTGGGTGGTGTTAGGTGGCTGCATGGTGCACTTAATGTGCCAGAAGGATGGGATGCCATCCAGAAGGACCTGGACAGGCTCAAGAAGTGAGCCCAGGTGAACTTCATGAGGTCCAATAAGGCCAAATGCAGGGTCCTGCACCTGGTTTGGGACAATCCCTGTTATCCATACAGGTTAGGAGATGTTATGCTGGAAAGCAGACCTGAGGAAAGGGACTTGGGGGTACTTATGGATGAAAAGCCAGACATGAGCCACCAACATGCATCTGCAGCCCAGAAGGCCAACTGCATCCTGGGCTGCATCAAAAGATCGAGCAGCAGATCAAGAGAGGTGATTCTGCCCCTCTACTCTGTTCTGGGAGACCTCATCACCTGGAATACTGCATCCAGCTCTGGATCCCTCAACACAAGAAGGACATGGACCTGTTGAAGCATGTCCAGAGAGGGGGGGCACAAAAATGATCAGAGGGCCGGAGTACCTCTCCTATGAGAATAGGTTGAGACTGTTGGGCTTGTTCAGCCTGGAGAAGAGAAGGCTCCAGGGGGACCTTATAGTTGCCTTCCAATACCTGAAAGATGCCTATAAAAAAGCTGGGGAAGAACTGTTCATGGGGGCATCTAGCAACAGGACAAGAGGTAATGGCTTTAATCTAGAAAAGGGTAGATTTAGTTCAGAGATTAGGAGAAAGTTCCTCACTATGAGGGTGATGGATCACTGGAACAGGTTGCCCAGAGAGGTAGTGGAGGCCCCATCCCTGGAGATATTCAAGGTCAGACTTGATGGGGCTCTGAGCAACCTGATCTAGCACAGGATGTTCCTGGTCACTGCAGGGGGAAGTTGGACTAGATGACCTTAAACGTTCCTTCCAAGGTAACATATTCTGTGATTCTATGATTCTAGGAATAGCTGCACCTCAGTATCCAACTCCAAATATGAGTGCAGTAGAAAAGAGGTAGAAGAAAGAAGCGCTTACCAGAATCACCTGACCATTTCGGAAAAACTAATACAATCCTTGACAAAGATTTGATCTAGAAGAGAAAGGTGGCTAGGAAGTGACTCCAGAAGACTTGTGTTTATTTAGACAAAGACAGAAGCAACTAATGGCTAATACAAGGGAAGGGAGAGCTGTAGGAAATTAGGAAAGTAACAGGTCCACTAATGCTCCATGGGATGGACAAGACTGAAGAGGACAAAGTGCAAAAGCAGAATCTGAGCTGTAAAGCAGGAAAACGGACAGATGGCCTCTGTCCCTCTGACAGGGCCAAAGCTCAGGAGACCCTCTATATACACTTCCATACAGGAGAAATAATTTCTTCACTTGCTCATGGTAGCCACCCTACTGTTTCTGTAAACTCAACTGTTTTTTGCAGAAGACTGGTCATCTACCACATCTTCATCTTTCCCCTCTAGCAAGGAAGGAGCATTCAACACTTGATTTGAAATATTTACAACAAAGGTCTTATGGATTATGAACACACCTGTGCAGTCCCTTGACAGACCACTGTGGAAATACAACCTGAATGCCAGGCATCTGGAAGCACTGGAGAAGAGTCCTTTACAATGCAAAATGAAGTGCTATGTCAGATGAGGAAGCAGATGTGCCCACTTTTCCTCTTACTTCCTGAAATTCCAATGTGCCAATGAAGACAACCTTTCTGACTGCCGCAGTGATAGAGTTAACATGCTGAATTTCCCAGTGTGACTACAGTTCCCTCCAAAGCTTTCTGAGAACACGCCTAAGTGCAGTACTACAATATCTACTCTGATCATGTGCTTACTGTGGATAATTTCCAGACCCACTGGGCAAGTTCCCCTTTTCACAGACTTTTTAGCTTCCAAAGTTAAGATTTCTTCATCCCCAAATTGCACTGAAAATTCAGATTACACAAAGAAATCAGGTGACGGAGTGGCTATTAAAGACCAAGGCTGATCTATGCACACAGGATTATCTACAGCGACCGAAGAAAGCAAATAGCCAAGAAGACTTGCAAGAGGTTTGATATCCTTAATACTTGACATCCTACAAGCTTCCACGAGGTGGCATGCCATACCAAATAGCACTAACAGTTTTTACATCACATTTTATTTTTCTCCTCTCCAGAGGTCCTTCATTTCTGTATTTTCTTCTCTGTTTTTATCTGTTATGCTACTGTTAATGCTAAAATTTATACTTTAAACCTTACATCCAGGCCAAATACTTTTTTTTCTTTCATGTATCCTAAAAAAAATCCTAAATAAATCCACTGATTTGCGACTTTATTGCATACAACCATACCAACATAGAATTCATAGCAATAAAATAGCTTTCCCTAAGACTTTATTCTCTACTAATCTCATTTTCTGTACAGCATGAACACTGTAAAAATGCCCTCACAGTTATTTATCCTCACAGAGTCCACCTCTTTCTGTTCAGTATAACTAAATGCTGGGAGATGAAAGAAGCAGAAATATATCCCATCGTTTTATGAGTTCCTTTTCTTCCATATAATTAAATAATATATGCTGCTTGGTATTTAATTGCATGAGAGTGATGGCACTGACAATCCTTCCCCAGGGAAATTGCTCAACAGCACAATACATTTCACTGGATTTTTCTTCTCAAAAAATGTTGGCTCATTTCCCACTGATGATTAGAAATTATCATCCTCCAGGCAACCATCAAATCTTTCTCCTGGTGTTTAAGTCATGAAGGTAACTGTAGATCACTATCATAAAGGTAGTCACATACACCGATACGCACACTCTTGCTTATAGGGTGCCACGGTACGCGTATTTTGAGCTTGAAAGCAAACAAAAAGCCATTATTCAGATTTACTCCCTCACTTTTAAGTTTTAGTATTAAAAACCTGAATTCCCTTCAGTACCTCGATCTGTATATGTCATCATCACTGTGTCCAGAAAACATGCAGTGTTCTAGGAAACATTAAAAAGAGGCTCAAATGCTTCAAGAGAAATTAGTACTCCAGGGAAACCCAGGGAGAGAGAAACCCAAAAGCAAGTCTTCCCCTGACAAATGCTACCATCACATTGGGAAAAGGGCTTTTTTTTGTTTTATTTTGGATTTCTGAGCATTGGGTGAATTAATACAACAACGGAGAAACATAGACAGATTTACTTGCCTTAACCTAAAGAAGGTATGGTAAGAGTTTATGAGACCTAGGGGAGGACAACACAGATGGGCAAGACTGACATACTGTAAACAGAGACTGTGCACAGGACTGCACAGCCTGGAAGGAGTTATTAGACAGGATATGAATGAAATATTCCCAACTCTAGAGGTCATTATCAGTAGGAAAACCAAACATCCTGTTTCTTTAATCTTTACCAATAACAGGAACATGGGGATATATGCATTATGTAGTATATTTTGCTTCACATAACTGAAAAGTAAACAGATAAATAATGCCATAGGTGATCACAAGAGTCAAGTATTGTGGCCACAGTTGTCAGAAGGGACCACATAATTTTATTTATCAGTAACAGCACTTGTAACTCATTAGCATACACAAAAGTAATGACATTTCATGCTTCTCAGAGTAAGATAACACATGCAGAATCCAGCAAAACTATCAGGCAGCTAACAGCTTGGGGTGAAGAAGGGGCAGGATATGCCATTCTGGCTGAGAAATAATCACAAGGGACAATAAGACATAGTGAGTGTCTGAGTTTGTACCTGCACTTCAAATACCATGCCCACAGCCATCTACGGCCAAGTTCCGGAGAACAGAAAGCTCCCCACCTTCCTCTGAGTTATGTTAAAACAGGCCATCTTTCTTGAAGCAAAGATGATTCAATGAAGAATATATGGATCAGCTTAAACATGCCCCCCTGCCAATGGCCAAAGCATAGGTTTGTTATGAGGATTTACTAACAGCATGACTGTGAAAATACGTGTCAAAGCTGGAAACTGGTTTCAGGACAACTGCAGTGACAGAAAGATACTCTGAATTAGGCTTTGACAGGCGTGTACTTAAACAGTAAGTCATCAGGGAGGTGACCTGAACTAAAAGGACAAGTTTGGAGAAGCCAGGTGGACAGGCAAAACATATCCCCAAAGCTAGCACAGAAAGGTTTTCAGCGAGCAGGTGGGTCTTAAAACCCTCCCTTCTCTCTTTGGTCAGCAGCACTCTGGAAAAGCTGCCAGCAATAATTTCCTTCTGTTTGGTAAATCCTACAAGATAAAGGTTACCTATCTTAGCTCTTTGTTTTTCAGATATTTTCCACCATTTCTCCAACTGCCTCTCAGACCAGCCACTGTGCAGACAATTGTCCTTATGAGAAATAATAAGCACGGTCTTCAGATTCTGTCCTTGGGTTGTTTTCCTGTTTGTTGGTTGTGGGTTGTTTTTTTTGTTTTGCTTTGTTTTCCCTTCTCCTTCATTTGTAGTATCTTAATGAGCTCACTGGTTTCCTATAGAATCAAGCAGCAGCCCATCTTGGAAAACAGTTTGAAAGGCTGCTCTCTCCCACCCTGCAGGATTTTTTTTTAAAAACTTCTACAGACATAAAGATGGACATCATCTTCATTAGCAGCTAAGAATCTTACTCAAAGACTCTTCAGCTCATGAGGAAGAGTTTACATCTTCTGGGCATTTCAGATCTGGTGCTTCATTTGGAAGTGTCTGGTGTGGAAATTCAAAACAGTATGAGATACTGATCAAAAAACCACTGCCCTGTCTTCCTGTCTCAAGAGACCCAGTAGTCCCTGTTCCTGTTCCAACGCACATTAACATAAGTTTTTGGAGATAGTAACTTGATTGTCCAGAAAGCCCATCACTGCAAGAGTTTTCAAACTATCACTGCTCTGTTAGAGCACAGTATTAATCAAAGTGTGAGGCGACTTAAAGGGGAAAGGGGCCTCATAGCTCCTCAGTAGAGCCATTCCATTCATTTTTTGCTTTTGCGATATTCTTCCCTGTGTTACAGATCAGGACGATTGTTCTGGAAGGAGACAATGATGGGAACTTCATGTGTTCTACCACTTCAAAAGAGAGATATACATTCTGCAAACTAAGGTTTTGGATGCCACTTGCTATCTCTGGATTTCGGTGGTTTATTCATCTCTGGAAACGGATGGTGCTTAAAGGAGATTTTCAGATAATCCCAGATAAATTTTCTTACTCTGTTTTCATAATCCACAGGATTAATCAAAACTGGGGTTTAACAGCTGAAAATCTCAGAGAAAGTCTCTTGCAAAGCAAGGTCATCTTCTAAATATGATCCAAAATATAGCAAGGACACCTAAACCTGACAAATTCTTCAACCATAGACTAGAAAATGTAAGTGGAATATGGAAATGGGTGAATATATTTACTAACGCCTACTCTGTTAGACCTGCTGCTTACAAACCAGGGTCATCCCCCTCTTTTGGTCATGTGGTCTCTTGTGACTGACTGGCAGGACTGGTTGCCTGTACAGGTTCATCCAGAAGTACATCAGACCCAGACAACCCTTCCCCATGCATACACAGGCGAAGTTATTTTGGTTTGGTTGCTGTTTTGACAGGGTACTACTGTTTTAGGTCAGGGAGTTGCCATTTTGTTAAATGTCACTGCACTGTGATTGGTTGATGGCCATTTCTTGATACCATCATGCCCACATGTTCTCAGGCAAGCCCCGTGATTGGGTGCCTGCTTCCTTTGAACCTTTTCCTACAACATATATATTTACCTACAATGTCGAAAACTACATATATAAAATTGATACGTATTTATACTATATAGACAACACATACAAAATATTGGAAGGATTGTGTAAATATTTATAAATACATACTCTATTTACACAGTAACACTATTTTACACATAAAACTTCTATATATGCACATATTCACATATTTAATGTATAAAGATGGAATATTACAGAAGTTAAATATATATTGCTATAAAAACGGGTATAAAGTGCAGGAAACATGCTTAATAAGATCTAATGGCCAAATAATTATAGTTTAAATATAAACAAAATAAAAATAAGTGGTGCCTCCCACTTAGCAGACTGCAGAACAAACTCTATGTCTGAAGTAGGGGACACCCAAAGGATGATGGCTATAGATAAGCTAAAATATCCCCAAGCATAACAGACCCCTTCTATGAGGTCACGAAGGGACCCCCCCCAGCACAAAGCCTGGCATCTGCAAAGAGCTCAGTCCTTTGAGTGGGCCAGAGAGGCCACTGCATCTTCCCACCAAACACCAGCCTGAACTTTACTGTACAGCTGGGGAGGGCTCCAGGGCTCTCTGGGAAGTGGAAGCTGCAACCACCTCTCACTGAGCAGGCAGTCCAGTTTGAACTTCTGCTAGTCTATATCTTTAAACATGAAGTGAGGAAAACTATTGCCAATCACAACAAAGGTATGTATAACCAGAGTCACTCAAGCTCTACCTGACAGGCAAAAATACTATAAAAATGGCTGAAGAATGAAGGAATGTAGGCAGAAGATACCATTGCAGACAAGGCAGTAATACACCATCACAAGCCATCACTGACTTCACGGACCAGTCAATGGGCTGAGCCTCTCTTTCCCAACTACAACACCTTGGGTGAGATAACAGTTATCCTAGGATACTCTGAAATCTCTCTATATAGAGTTAATTATGCTGCTATATTACGTGAGTAGTTTTATGTTGGTTTATGTTACTATATTTCTTGCCCATGCTTTTGGGCACTGCTGTTGCTTCACTGAACGACACCATTTGTTAATCCAGCCATGAGAGCTCTCACTGAACACAACCAAACTGCATAAGTCATGCTAGCTCATGGAACATGACTAGACTGAAGGCGCCTTGCACTATTTGTGCATCTGTAATCACGGTAGTTCAGTATATTGAACGCAACCGGATTGCCCCCAGCCTTTCTGACAAATTTCTTTTCCCTTTAATGCAACACCAGGACAAATATGTCTCATTTTGCTTTGGGAAGTTGATTGTGAATTGGCTCCTTCAACCCCTGATGTTTTAAGAAATCGTGCCAAAAAGGTAGTTGTGAAACATTACAGGGACTCATCTTGTACATGAATTATTCCAGAACTTGGGCTGGCAATGGTCTTCAAGGTTTTCAGTGCATTCCAGTGGTGCATGGTGCACGTGTTGGAAGTACATTCCAATTGGTTTAGAAGGACTTCTAAGAAAGGAGTTTGGAAATCAACAACTTTGATTTCCAACAACTTTGGAAAGTGCTTCTGAAGATACTGCAAAAAACATGTTTGGCTATGTTTCCAAGGTTGTCATGAGCAAGTTGGAAATGCCTTCAAATCAGAGGGCAGGGGCCTTCTTTATATTAAAAGAAAAAGCCTTAAAAGAAACAAAGCCAGAGGGAAGGTCCATCTTAGCCCTTTAAAAGAAAAGGGAAGGGGTGCAAGACAACAGTATGACTAGTATTAGAAAACAAAGAACAAGTAGGTGCAAAAGAAACAGAAGACCCAGACAAGTAGGCCCTGATCTACTGCTAGAAAAGAAATTATGTTCCCAAGCCTGCAGCAATAGCAAAACATGGTGTCAGTCTGACTTCTCTATTTATTGTCAAACACCAGCCTTCCTCTCCCTTCACCCCCAATATGCAAATGGTAGGCTGCCCTAGTGGGAAAAGACCAGTTTGTAGCCTAAAAGCTTCTTTGGTAGAAGCATTTAAATCAACATCCAGAAATCCATATGGTGCCTATGTGTGTCCTGGTAGCATCTTCAAACACCAAGTTGCATCTACTTGGCTAGGGACACAACCTTGGGCTTAACTCAGGCATTCTTAAATGACACCATATATATTCTTTTGAGAGTGATGGTGTGGCTCTTTTCACCCCAGCAAAGAACATTATGGACAATGTACAGGATGCTAATATTCCTGCTATGCACTAACTTAGTGTAAGCTAACTTAGTTTCTTTGTTCTTACAAGCAGAGGTCATCAAAGCATCAATCACAAATATATTTAATTCACTGAGGGAAATAAATGGCTGTCACTAAGTCTTTCAGGTAAGTCTTCTACAAATTTGATAAAAGGATAGTCACAGAGCAGTTCCTGATAGAACAGCTGCCAACAACTATAAAGGATGGAAGGGACCTTTAAAGGTCATCTAGTCCAACCCCTGCAATAGCACACAATATTCTCAGTCGTAACACACAGCAAGTGGTTGTCAATCTTCAAAAGACCTTTATGAAATAACTTTTCCATAGTTTTTAGGTCCTGAATAATGGCTGTCAGTCAATCACAGAGCAGTATTATGTATAATAAAGTGGCAGCACTCTGTCTTAAATGGCATCACCCTGTCATAACATGGTGGCCAAAACAAAATGGTGGCTCCTGTGTAAGATGGTGAAGTAGTTTCCATGGATTTACATAGGAGAAATCATGCTTCAGGAACCCAAGAGCCTTCTACAATGATGTGACTAGCTTGGTGGGTGAGGGAAGAGCTACTACTGAAGTTTAACTCAACTTCAAGGCTTCTGGAGCATGTTTCAGTATGAGAAGAGGCTGAGAGAATTTGGACTGTTTATCCTCAAGAAGAGAAGGCTCAGGGGTACTTTACTGATCTTTATAAATACCTTATGAAGGGCAGTGAAGAAGAGGGAGCCCGATTCTTCTCAAGAGTACCCAGTGACAGAGCAAGAGGTAATGGGTACAAATTAAAACACAAAATTTTATGCAAGAAAAAATCTAGAAAAATCTAACTTTAAAAAAAAAAGAAAAAAGAAAAAAAAAAACTTATATGTTTCTTCTCTACTTCAGACTGCAGTAATTCTTCCCCCAAAAGTTCATAGCTATTTTAAGTCGTATGCACAGAGGCAACAAAGGGAAACACAACAAAGCCATCCCTGCATGCAGCTGTGACAGGACAAATTTAGTTGTGACAGTGTCAGCATTACCAAATTTTTGCATGTAACACACGATGCCAAAGTGAAGCAGGTAAGAAAAAAGACTGAGCTTTGGAAGGGGATTCAGAGATGATGTACAAAGGATCGACACGTGTACAACATAGTTAAGTGGTTGTTAAACTCAGAGGGCAATGAGGATAATGGAGGTAGAACTTGGAAACAGTAATAGATGTGTAAGAAAAAAAAAAGATAAAAATTTATGGACCAACTACAAAGACTCCAGAAATCAGAAGGACTACCAGGACCCTAGTCATTCATCTGCTGGCCAGAAAAATCTCACAAAGACCACAGAGAGTTCAAAATATCACATATAACATATTTAAAAATCAGACAGTAAGTAGTACAGAAGAAAAAAAATATGTACTCATGCCACAGAAGAGAACTGATTGAATGGGTATTTAGCATACAATACATAAAAGCTATATAGTTCATAAGTCCCATAAAGAACTAGTAGGACTTTCCTACAGAAAAACTAACCTTGTGCATATATTAAAATATGCAGTTACACTGTCCTTAGTAGCAATCCTAACAACAATAGTTCATCTGAAATAGAATAACTAATACATAATCTCCATATTAAACCATTTTCTCATTAATAACAAGGGGATAGTAGCAAAAGAACTCTCTAAGCAATTCATCACAATGAATGAAAATCCATTAGCCTAACAAAGCAGTTCTAGAGCATATTAAATCCATAAACACACACAGCTATAAAATATCCTTCTGAAATGCAAACATTGGGAATTAAATTCAGTCTCTCTTTAATTCTTGATTTCAGTCTCTCTTTAATTCTCACAAATGAGCCTATCTACACAACTTCAAACTGAAAACAGGGAACAAATTGCAATGTTGTCTTTTAATGCACAGCTTTGTGAAGCTACTCATCAGGACATGGAAGTTTCAGGATTTTCCCTATGTAATATCATTAATTCAAAAATAAAAATGTGCCATAATTTTAAAATGCTTCCATTTTCCTAATTATATCCATAAAGTTAATTTCACCGCAAATGAGATTCTAATTTACAAACCAACTGGACAGAAAGATCTCCTCAATTTACCTGCTCCACAGAAACATTTAGAACTGAGTTTGATAGCAAAAGCAAACACATTAATTCTGCTTAATCCCATCAGACCTGCAGAACAGAAACAGAACTGAACGTTTTTCCACTTCTTGGAATAATTAGAAGAATATTTTACTGCAATTCCTGTGAAAACATAACAAAGTGCAAGATTTGTACATTTTAGAAACTATGACTTGGCTAATAAACTTATTTTTATTTGTCTCAATATTAAAACCACTTCCCAAAAACATCTGAGTCCTACTCACAAAACCAGCACTCAAGGCTTTGGAAGCTGGAAGGAGACTTCTCAACTACTTATGTTGATATGAGCAGGAAGAGACAGTTTTACCAAGACAATTTTCAGAGTAACAATACATTTGCAAGAAGAAAGAGCACATCTAAATCACAGCCCAAATTCTAGTAAATGAAAGGCCCAAGAGAGACAAGACAGGATATCCTATGTTGTTTCATTGATGAGAGGGAGAAACACAAATGGAGTCATGATCTGTTGAGTTCTCCCAGTTCTCTAATTTTAGAGCAGCTGCATTAATGCCTTTTGAAAAAAAGAACTGTGTGACTGTTTAAAACTTCATGCTCTATTTCTGTTTTTTTGCACAAATGCAGGGGCATGTATCTGCAATATTTATTCTAAGATGTATGTCCTCCTCCTGTTTATTAGAGGACACTTTCAGACCCACAAGGAGCAGTCAGATTGTGGTCACACCACCATCAAACATATATTTACATTTAGCATTCACTGGCACAGCTTCATGAAATCTAGGCACCTTTGTTGGAAACGTTATTAATTTCTCTCCTTATCCTGAGCCAATTCTCCTGAAACCTCTTTATCCTCTTTGTTTATTTTAATCACAGCTGCTTAATTCTGCTTTATCTCCTAATGCCAAATAAAAGCAGTAGTAACAAAAGAATAATAATCAGATATTCAAGGACACAGCGGGGGCCAACAGTCAGCAAACCTAGTCCAAATTTGTCTAAAAGGACTGAGGATCTTTCCAGCTCTGATGAAGTCACCATGACTTAAGATACTTTCTTGAAGACATGCTGCAGGACAGAAGCAAGAACACAGCATATCAAACACTTAGTGTTCTCCATCAGCTAAAAAAATGCTAATGGGCTTAAACTACATTCTGCAAATCCATTTGTAGCCTCCTCTTTCAGCAACTGGATGCACAGAAAAGATGCAAGGAAAGAGTATGAAGAAACTACCTACAGGAGTTATTTGTAAAACAATGACTGTATGTGTTTTAAGTGAATCTTGTGTTGAGTAGTAAGTTGGACCACCATGAGCATTTTTCTCTCGATCCACTTTTATGTTAAAAAAAGCAAAAAACTCTGGGGGATTCACTGTCCCCTCTAACTGATGACATCTTCTGGCACCACTGATAACTAACTAAGGAATAAAGCCGACTTTCCAGGTTTTACTTATGTCACACAGTAGCATGGCTTCTAGGTCCCAATGACCGTGTATTGTTTAAGCTTTCAGTAGAAATACTAAAATAAGGCAACAGGAATGAGTGCGGGAAAACAAGTTGTTTGCTCTTATCACTATCTGCTCTTCTTGGTATTGAAATACAATTTTGTGATAAAAAATAGCAACAATAACAAAAAGATGAATGGTTTTGCTCAGCATTCATAAGGGAAAAATAATCAGTAACTATATTACATCTACCAAAGAAAAAAGATGTATTACAACTGACTGATTCAGTGCAGCTTTAATTTTTCATTGGTAATATTCAAAGCTATCCTACCCCTTTCTGTTAGTATGTTCTATTTGAAGCTACTACCTGGCAAATAACATCTCTCAGGAGACTGGAATCACCTCCTACATACTCTTAAGTACTCTGGCACAAGGTCTTCAATTAAAAAGATGTGTTATCCATCCATTGCCTGGATCAAGTGTATCTTGTTACTTTCGAAGACTTAAAAAAGCTGCGGCAAGAAACACCTTCCACCTGCAGCTTGCTGGGAATACTCAAGACTGAACCTGAGACTCTTCAGAGAGCCTGATAACAAGGACTGACATTAAAAGGGGCCAGATAAGTAAAAAGGGTAGGAGAGTACCTATGTTCTTATTCCAGACCATGAATTTTACCTTTTTCTTCTGAGTCTCCTCCCTATCCCACCAGGGCAGGGGGAGGACTGAGCGAGCAACCATGTGCTACTCAGCTGCTGGCTGGGGTTAAACAGCGACAGTCCTTTTTGGTTCCCAACCTGAGGGCTGAAGGGTTGAGATAACAACAGATCTGACCAGAGTGTGCTACAACAAAGCTGTTAGACACACTTCTTATATTAGCAGGAGTTGCTGGTCACAGTGGTGTTTAATTTGTTCACATGGTTGTGGTGTGACAACCCTCGATTGCCGATTGTATTCCCTTGTCCAGTTTCAGCAAAAATAGAGTTAATTTTCACAAGGAGCCAGCACAGGTGAGCTGAGCTGGCCAAGGGTGTTTTCCATACTCTGTGACTTCACACTCCTCATAAAAGGGTGCTGGTCTATGTGGCTCTGGGACAGTCTGAGCATCTGGTCAGTCATCAGGTCAGTAAAGTGCTTTGTGTTATCACCATTGGTATATTCTGGGTTGGAGCGGGGCTTAAAGATCAATTTGTTCACACCTCCCTGCCACAGGCACGGACACCCTTCACTAGACCAGGCTGCCCAAAGCCCCATCCAACCTGGCCTTGAATACTGCCAGGAATGGGACATCCACAGCTTCTGTGGGGATCATGTTCCAATGCCTCATCACCCTCACACTGAAGATTTTTTTCCTTATATCCTTTTAATGTAAAACCATTACCCCTTGTTCTATCACTACATACCCTTGTAAACAGTCTCCCTCCATCCCTCTTCCTCTATATGGAAGGCTACATTGCTCTCATGCCCATACCTCAGATGACATCTCTCAGAATTAGTAATTACACCCAATCTATGGGGAAGGTAGGGGGAATACTTTTTCCCGCTCTTTTACCTTCCCTTTTTCTTTCAGTCTGGGTACAACAGCTTTTGAGGATCTTGAGTATCTTTGGGGTATTCAAGCCAGCATGCTCTTACTGCTAAGCCACCTCAATGTGTTTCAGGTCTTGTTTAGGGTTACAAAAATCATTTCAAGAAAACCACCCAGACATCTGCCTCAAGGCTGGATAGTCATGTGTGGCATGGTGTGTGGGAGAACATGGGCGGGTATCTAGAGAGCTTCTCATCTCTAGTGGTTTGGAACTTCATTCCTGAACAACCACAGGACCCTAATAATGCAATAGAACACCTGAAATCAAAATGCTGTAGCTATTCTAAATGGGCACAACAGTGCACTCTGCTGAGCCCTAGACACAATCTCCCAAATGCTGCTTGATAGGATGCAGTGCTGTCCAGAAGGAGGGAAGGAAAACAGACCCCCCACAATGGGCACTGAGGCTATCACAACCCCCATAATGGACACTCTGGCTACCACAACACCTGTGACAGGCAGTGTAGGTAGGTGAGACAGAAAACCAACCTGTACCAGTATCAGTCATCCCTATACAGAAGAAATACACAAAGAAATCAGTTCACATAGTGAAGGATGATGAAGAACTGTGGCCATCATGAAAAAATGAGGAATCATAGAATGTACTAGATTGGAAGGGACCCTTAAAGGTCATCTAAGTCCATCCTCACTGAAGTAAGCAGGGACTCTTTTAACTAGATAGATTTCTCAGAGCTTCATTAAACCTGACCTTGAATGCCTCCATGGATGGGGCATCCACCACCTCTCTGGGCAACCCGTTCCGGGGTCTCACCACCCTCATAATAATTTTTTCCAATGTCTAATCTAAACCTACCCTGCTCTACTTTAAAGCCATTGCCCCATGTCCTATCGCTACTTGCCCTGACAAACAGTCCTTCCCCAGCTTTCCTGTAGGCACTTTTAGGTACTGGAAAGCTGCAATAAGGTCTCCCCTGAGCCTTCTCTCCTCCAGACTGAACAATCCTAACTCTATCAGCCTGTCTTTGTAGGAGAGGTGCTCAAGCCCTCTGATCATCTTCATGGTCCTCCTCCAGACCAAGAGATCCATGTCCTTTTTGTGCTGAGGGCTCAGAGTTGGACACAGTACTCCAGGTGTGGTCTCACCAGAGCAGAGGGGTTTTACTTTGTGCTTTTACCTAAAACCAGTTTCATGATGTATCTGCAGTTCAAATTGCCCTTTTAACAATTAATGAAGGTAACAAAAAGCACACTTAATTATAAAACACCCCAAAATAAGACAAAAAAGCTTTAGGCCACATCATGGAGATGTCCCAGTCTCTTTTTTCTGTTCTGCCACATTCCACATGTGAAAGCCAAAATGTACATAACACCAGAAGTGTAAGGTAAAATGCAAGGCCGCATCTCATGGGCATATGCCATTGTTTAAAAGGTTCAACTACCGGTAGCAACACACTGACACTAGTAGCAGCAACACAGAAAATCACTACCTACCCACATCATATGCACGGAGCAAAA
The DNA here is from genome assembly GCA_013399135.1 of Heliornis fulica. Taxonomy (NCBI): domain Eukaryota; kingdom Metazoa; phylum Chordata; class Aves; order Gruiformes; family Heliornithidae; genus Heliornis; species Heliornis fulica. The sequence goes on along the minus strand of VXBZ01006321.1, from coordinate 276,689 downwards.
AGAAGCAGGATTCCCATTCTGTAAGGAACAAAAATTCATGCCCATGGGATCCATCTGATCCCATCTGATGTAGTGAAACCATTCTAAGGGCTCACATGTTCCATGCCAACTCTGACCAAATGTGGTATTTCCTATGTGTGATTCTTTCCACAAGCAAAAAGAAGGAGAAAAAAAGCCTAACAGTTCTTCAGACTGATTTGTTTAACTTACAGGAGGAAAATACATCCTCAACAGCTTATAATCACTTGACCTCCTGAGAAAAGCAAAGTGCTCTGCCACAAAAGACATAATGGAAACTCAATTCCTATAGATTTATGTCTCGTGATCGGACTCTTGGCGTTCTGACCCATTGTGAACTAACGTCTGGTAGTGCTTGCCCTCATAGAGGGCACATAGAACAACCTGCTCGTGTGTGGATTCTCTGGCATCTAATAAAGATGGAGCTCATTCCAAAAGCTTACTCTAAGGGAAGCAAGGACTGTGTCCACTAGCCAGTCACATCTCCAGTGTGACTCACTGAGCTCAGAGTTCACTCAGAGCTCCTCACCATGTACAGTGAAAGCTAGTCTCAAAGGTCATCTCAAAAACTAAACACACGAGGCTGGAGTTTTTTCTTATCCCAGGTACTATTTTTTGTTTTATGGACACATGCTTGATTCAAAAACTTAACAGATGGGAGGAATTAAATCCTTCAAGTGTGATCTAAAAATACCTTCCATTTCCCTACCCCTAATTATTAACTAAAAAATTAACTGTCCCTTAAGCATTTTTTTCTTCTCATTTCCACAGGTCACCTATAAGTACTTTAACAAGAAAACGAACAACTTGGGTACAGAATAGGCTGTTTTAGTAACTCCAGATTTCTCCAGAAATCTCTTTGGCTTGTCTGTCATGGAGAACGAGCTACCTGATGCCCTCATTCTGGTGTCAGAACTAGTTAAATTTTAACCACTGAGCAGAAAAACAACAAATTACAGTCATAGACAATGACTTAAGAACTCTTATTTTAAATATATTTATTCCAGACAAAGGATTCATCTCCCTTCTTGGTATCTCATCTGATTTCATTATGAAAAAAAATGTTACTGATAAGAACCTAACACAAGACTACCTAGTATCCACTCTTTACATCTACAAGCACAATTTCAATGTTACATTACTTTAGCTTTTAACAAAGTCAACAGCCTTAGGTGTCAAACCAATAATATATTCTACAGCTATGAAATTCACTAGACTCACACCTGCCAAGGACAAATGCGACTTCATATTTTCATATTCAAATGAAACTACTTGGTTACAAAAAATACATCCATGATGAGAGAAATATACATATTCTCAAATTATTCCTCTGCAAAAAGCCTCCCTATCCTGATGCTGAACTTCTAGATTTAGGGCAGTATTAGCTTCCAGAGGGACCTGACTCAAGAATCAAAACCAAAGAAACAAATCTCTTACAGAAGTCACACTCAGCTGCATGGAAAGCTTTGGCAACTTCCACAGCAGATCTATATTCAAATCCCTAATGTTGGCAAATCAAAATTCCTCTGTCTTATAATGTTATGTATTTCCTAAGGCACTCTATATAAAAGTCTTATCATCCTGGGCTGCCTGTATAGAGAAATACGTGCACCTTAAGAAGTTGACTCAGGCCACCTAGAAGCAGTGTTCATTTTTGACAAACAGAAAGTGGATAACAGCATCCTGCACAGCCCACAAGCAGAGACGGATTATTCACATATACACGTTTTATTATCTTTAAATTAGAGTTGTGGTGTAAAACTCCAAAGCTGCATTGCAGAACATATGGAACACAATCCACTTCAGATCTCATGCTGATTTAGAGTGCTGACCCTAATCTGTATTCCACCTGTACAAGTAACATCAATCATGTAGACAGATAGATATAAACCAATATCATACAGTTCTAACAGGATCAGACTATCTGGAAAACTGGTATGGGTTGCATTTGGACTCTCCCATCTTTGAATTTTTAGCAGCAAAGTCATTATTATCCATATGTACTGTAACTTCAGGGGATCACAAGTTTAAAACACAAAGGAAAGAACATTTTGTCAACATGAAGTTTTTCCTCTTTTCTTGAGAAAACTTCAAACCCTTTCAGGTTAAAATTCTAAGCCCAGACCCAACAACAACATTTTTCACCTGATGTATATTATGCTCAGAATGATACTGCACCCCTATGCGGTCAGTGGGAATGCACAGCTGTACACAGTCTCCAAAACTAGCTTAAATTTTACCAAAAAAAGCCAAGTTTACTGCTGTGAAGGAAGTAGGCTTGCTTATCTTTATTGGCTGCCATGGGATACCTCAGTGAGTATGTAACAGGATTAGCGGATTCTCTGGAAGGTGACAACTCATAACACCTACTATGTGGAAATATATTTGTTTATACAGCTCTACATGCCAACAGATGGTGGAGCTGACAAAATTAGGTTTTGAACACTCTATGTCTTAAGGTATGTAACCTTCTATGGTTTTGGTGACTGACTTGCACAGAACCAATTCAGGTCTCCAGAAATGTCAACTGGCAGAGTCAGCAGTATATTGATCTTCAAGTTCTCACAATTTTGTCTCTGGGTTTCCTTTCTAGTCTTCCGTCCAAGCCTGGTGTACCTGTAATGTCCTTTCCCACGTCATCAGCCTTTAGGCATTACAGCCCATCTGAAGGAACTCTGGCTTGTGCTGAGACTGCTCATCTACTATATACAGACCTGATAATTATCTATAATTATGCACAGACCATATACTCAACAAGACACAAAGGTGAATCAAGAAGCACAGACAATTTGAGGTAGGAAAGGACCTCTGGAGGTGATCTGGTCCAACAGAATCACAGAATCATAAGGGGTTGGAAGGGACCCTGAGAGATCATTGAGTCCAACGCCCCTGCCAAAGCTGGTTCCCTAGAGCAGGTCTCATGGGTAGGTGTCCTGATGGGTCTTGAATGTCTCCAGAGGAGGAGACTCCACAACCCCCCTGGGCAGCCTGTTCCAGTGCTCTGTCACCCTCACTGTGAAGAAGTTCTTCCTCACATCAATGCAGAACCTCCTGTGATCCACCTTGCAATCATTACCCCTTGTCCTGTCCACACAGGCCACTGAAAAGAGGTTGGTCATCTCCCTTTGTCTCCCACACTTCAAATATTTATAAACATTGATGAGATCCCCTCTCAGTCATCTCTTCTCAAGGCTGAACTCACTCACTCCAGCTCACTCAGCCTTTCCTCATAGAGGAGATGCTCCAGGCCCTTAATCATCCTTGGGGCCTCCACTAGACTCTCTCCAGGAGATCCCTGTCTGTTTTGTACCAGGGAGCCCAGAAATGAACACAGGACTCCAGGTGAGGCCTGACCAGGGCAGAGTAGAGGGGCAGGATCACCTCCTTCAACCTGTTGGCCACAGTCCTCTTAATGCCCCCCAGGATTCCACTGGCCTTCTTGGCCATCAGGGCACACTGCTGGCTCATGGCCAACCTGTCATCCACCAGGATCCCCAGGTCCTTCTCCGCAGAGCTCCTCTCCAGCAGGTCACCCCCAGCCTGTACTGATACCTGTAGTTGTTCCTTCCCAGGTGCCAGACCCTACACTTGCTGTTATTGACCCTCACCTGGTTCCTCACTGCCCAGCTCTCCAGCCTGTCCAGGTCTCGCTGAATGGCAGCACAGCATTCCTGTGTGTCTGCCACTCCTCCCAGCTTTGTGTCATCGGCACATTTGTTGAGGATGGACACTATTCCCTCATCAGGGACATCAATGAACATGTTAAACAAGATCTGAACAAACACCGACCCCTGGGGAACACCACTAGTCACAGGTCTCCAGCCAGACTCTGATCCACTGACCACAACCCTCTGAGCTTGGCCCGTCAGCCAGTTCTCAACCCACCTTACTGTCTACTCATCTATCCCACACTTTCACCTATTCCAACACCACTGCTCGAGCAGGGCCACTTACAGTCAGTTGCCCAGGCAGTTTTTGAATATCCTCACTGTAAAAAAAATGTTTCCTAATGTTCTTTTTTTGCCCATTGCCTCTTAGACTTCACAGAGCGCCACCCTGTGAAGGTATTTATATACATATACATATATGCATATACGCTTCTCCTAACGCAGCCCAGGATGCCATTAGCCTTCTTTGGCACATTGCTGGGTCCTGTTCAACCTGGTATCCACCAAAACTCCACATCTTTTTCTGCCAAGCAGCTTGACAGCCAGGTGATCCCCAGCATGTACTAGTGTAGTGCATGGGGTTATTCCTCCTCATGTACAGGACTTTGCACTTCCCCTTGTTTAACTTCATAAGGTTCCTATAATCCCATGGAAACTGTCTCCACATCAGGATGGTATTTTGGTTGAAGTAGAAGGAACTCCCCTGAGGCTAAACTGGCACTCTCTGTAGTTAGAAACACGAGCTGGTATATTTTAAGCTAAACAATAGGGGCCACCACAAAGGCCCTAAGTAATCTGTTCCTCCTGCAAGGGCACACAGCAACAGGTCTGTCACATACCATCACTCTAAGGGTTTACAGAGACGATGAAGAGCTCATAATCTGGTAAGCATCAGAAGACAGAAAGAAGAGCTGCCAGGAAAGCTTAAGCAACATAAAAACAAAATATAAAAATCTGTAAGAATAGCAGTGTTGAAAACTGAAAAAAAAAAAAACCAAACCAAAACCCAGTGTGATGTGTATCAAAGGATGTTTTATTCAATCCATATGCTGGGATTGGTTACCCTTTTATACAGTCAGGATATCCTTTTACAACATATGAAACTTGAGGTTCCTTTGCTAGTTCTATAGAATTCATAATAAAGCTCCAGACTTAAAATCTGTGCAGTGTAATCTCACTGCATTAAGACTCCTTGCCATAATGAAATCATATGGGAATGTTTTCTCAAATGACATTTCAGTACTGACTTGCTTCACACAGATACACAACTGGAAAATATAGCTAAACCTAAACTGAAAGCTGTGCTATAGATTTTAATACAAACATGGTTTACATTAACACATTGACTAAAATTATCTTCCAGCAGAGAGGCAGCCGTGGGATTTTGACCTTTCCAGTCTCTATCCAGAAAGCTTTCCAAAAATTCTTCCCATTCCACAAGTTAAAATAGCTTTTGCTTCAACTGGTACACCCTAAAACATAGCCCTTGCTCCCCCACCCTCCTGTATGCTTCTATCTCTTTTGCCACATACATCAAAGAGAAGCTACAGTGGTCTTCATTTATTGCTGCCAAGCATGAAATCCATCCAGAAGACATACCTAATTCCTTATTTGACTTTTTATGTGCTGACACATTTCTCCAATTATCCTCTGACCTCATATACGTTATAAAAATACAGAAACCTAAGCAGTGATTGCTTTGTCATCCGCCACTCATGTCTGACCGGGCCCTGTGCCTTGTCCTCACGAAGCCTAGCTCATGCTTTTCACAACACAACAGAACACTCCTCTCCGCTACCAAATGGAAGGTGATACGAAAACTGGAGCTGGTGCTGGGTTGTCCATACCCTCTGCTTCTGCTGGAGTCAGTGTGTTTACCTGAAAGCACCTGCAAAGTAAAGCTCACTGCCGGCATTTGCAGCAGGCCTGATCCGAGGAAACGCGAATCAATTGTGCAGCAGCAGCAAACACCGTCGCCTCAAACAGATTAGCAGCTTGGTACTCCTGTGCTTCCAACGCAGTTCAGGCACCTGCAGGAGGCACAGCTCTTCCCTGACCATCTGCTTTAGGGGAGAGGTGTATCGGGACCACTGCGCTCAACATTTTGAACGAGTCCATAAACTTAGTATCAAATAAAAGCAAGGGCACAAAAAGATGTGTGTTAGGAAGACTCTGGTATCTGCACCACAGACAAAATGTCTGACTTTGCTTATTCTGAGTATCGCTCTGGGAGCGCTCCATGGCTTGCAGGAGCAAGGACAGGTGGAGAGAGATCTCACCACCCTCCCCAGATGTGGAAAAGGAGTGCTGCTGTTTCTACTAAGAACCCTTTGGAGTGACCTCTGCTCTCAAAAATGCTTTCCTAATGGCTCAGGATCATTGCAGATTGATTTAAGCCACAGCTATTTAAAACCACCAACTTCAATCGTAATTTAAATCAAGAGCAAGAAACTTTGAATAAGTCATGGATTTTAACTCTGCGTTGCTTTTGTATCCTTCACTCAGCTTCTTTCCACAAATATTTATTGCATCTCGTGTCAGAAGAGAATATAAGTTTATACATTTAGTCATGTTACTGTGCTAGAAAGCCTAAATGGTTTTATTTCCTATATGGTTGGGTTTTTTTTCAAATGAACTTTACTAGAAATTGAAATTCAATTGAAGGCCACTACACCTTTCAAAAATATTTGTTATTAGGTATGCAGTACTATGTCTAGTGTGTTGTATGGATAAGAAACTAGGAGATTGTCCAAGCCATGTTTTTAATTTCAAATGGATGTATTTAACAGTGGAAGTATTACCCACAGTTAACAAACACTTCTGATGACCAAACTCCTTTAAAGATGTAGAAACTGCAGCTTTTATATGCAAATACCTCACTCCCTTTATGTGTTCGAAAATAGAAAGCAAGTTTGTCTGCTTCCTCAGCTAACTGATTTTTCAGTACTGAATTAACCAGATATTGAGAAGAACTAAATAAATAATCTGAAATGAAAGCTACTGCTGTAAAAAACAGGTTTAGCATTTCAGTCAGCTTTGCTTCCAGCCACTAATGCTTCTACCAATGTTTTTTTTCTTGCCAGCATTGTGGAAACTGTCAAGTATCCACTCTCTGAATATTTTAACTTGCACTTTAAGAGATTATAGTCATAAAGTGAGTTGTCAAGATTTCATGCAGGTTTAGTTTTTCAAATGGAATTAGAAGATTTTTCTCTTACAGCTGAGAACACAGACTGTTAACAACCAGCAAAAACTAGAGAGGAGTCTCTTGCCAAAGCATGGAGGAATTCTAGTAATTCTGTATGTTGTTTTTATTTTTCAAGTTCTTCTCCCTTTTTAAAAAATAATAAAAAATTAAATTCATTTTCTTCTTTATTTTAAAAAGGGCCCATCTCCAGTAGCAGTTGTGCTGGAAGGGCACAAAGATAACAGATCAGATGCTATAAGGATCCACACTACAGTAGGGATGGAACAGTATCTCTTCATACCATGGTCAAAATAGCAGCATGAAATGAATATAACGTGCAAATATACTCAGCAAGGAAAAATATTTCCATAAAAAGCAGCAACCTAGGAATAAGAGCAAAGTCATTAGTCCATGCTGGTTCTCTGGACACCTTGGGCTACTGGGCTCCTCTCTCACCATTAGAACAGCACTCTGGCAGTTTGCTCACGTATTTTTGTCCCAGATAGAGCTGTGATGGCTTTTCAGTCCTACTTCACAACTCACTGTCTGTCCCTTAGAATTGTAGCTAGACCAAATGCTCTAGAAACACTGCAAACATTCTTGCTGTCTCCAATTTTCTTATTTTTTAATATACCCATTTCAGATCTGACATTAACCAAAGAGAGGTGTTCCTCAGAGGCAAATAAAACAGGGCATGAAACACTGTATTTTACAGGCAAAAACATGAGTAATTTTTCATCCCACGGAGTCCAAACCTGAAAAACCTAGTGGTACAGACTACTTCAGTGAGATTTCACAAGGGACTACAAAGCTTTGACTTCACAGTGAGGAACAGAAATTATGAAATAAGTAGATTTTTTTTCTTTTGCAGAATTTTTGTGTTCGTATCATTATTATACATAGTGGTTTACTACTTAAGGTATCTCTCTTAATTTATACATCTGGCATTAAATATTTGGTCCTGGCCATAGGAAGCAGTAAAAAAACTGATTATGGGTACGGCTAGGAATAGAAGGGGAAGAAAATGGAAAACTCCAACTGACAGTTCCATTGTGCCATAATTAACCAGGAGAACACTGTAGGTTGCACTGGCTCAGCTTGTGTGATAAGAAAGAAAGGGCACATAGATGAAAAACTTGAGGGTTTTTGAAATGAAACAAAAATCAAAGTTGTATAAATAAATCTTCAACAGCAAGCTCAGCAAAGTAGCGGTACCTAATGGGAAATGACGCATTTCACAGAATTAATGGAGGGTGTAAAATTAAAATTCCTATTGTTTATCAATGTGAAGTGATAATTTTGCTTTACAAATTTTTGTAGAGTGTTTCCTGAATGCACACATTACTTGATCCTGGGATGCATCACTCCCTTTCCTCCTAAAAAGACCACGAGAACCACTCTGGCATACAGCCGGTACATGTTAGACACTAAATTAAACCTCTGTGATGACCTCTAATACTTTTCTTCTCCTTGTCTATTTGTCTAAAAGTAGGCAGGGAAAGGCTTGCACCATCCTTAGCACTGAGAGCATGAGAGCAATTTCCCTTTACACAGCTTAAAATAGAAATACAAACCTTGCCAGAATGATTTGAAAGCATTGGCAGATGGATGAAATATTTCTGAATCTGCATCGTGTAACATTTGGCAGCTAGCATGACTACTGAACAGCTGACTTATATGCAATGACATTATTAATTATATCTTCCTTGTCAAACAAGCGCTGTAACTGAGCCTTTGCAATATTTTTTCATTAAGCAATTCATGCATGTCTGTTAAACTCATCATACAGTAAGTAATGTAGCTGTCCTGTCCCATGCCTACTAAAAACATCAGTTTGATCCATCCACACTACCATCTGACTGCAAGAGCTACTATATATGGGCCAAAGACAGCGCAGTAACCAGAAGGTGGTATATTACACCCATCGCATCAGACGTGGGAAAACAGCCATTCTCAACACTATTCCTGGATTGCCAAGACCACCAACAATGCAAGACAGTCATTCATGCCTAATGGCTAATTTGCATAAAACTTGCCTGCAGGCTGAAATGTCTTCATTCTGGACATTTTCTGCTTTAAGGATTTTTAAAAAAACTGTAATCAGCAGAAGCATCTCAAAAGTCCATGTACGCCTACAGACATTAACTGAACTCAGGTCTGCAGTGTGCAAGATTAACTCAATGAAAAGCCAGCACTTGTTTCAGGAAACAGAAAAGCTGACAGAACTCATCATGTCTCTAATCCTTACTATCTTGGGCCTCAATAATGTGCAAACATGGTGATCTTTCTCATGTCAAGCCAACATATGAAATATTAGATAGATAAGTGTCTGCAATACTAAATTCCAACAAAATATGCAAATAAAATCCCACCAGCCACTCATACACAGCAGTCATGTTAACCTATTCCTCTGACTTCCCTGTTTCACTCATCCAAGTTCTCAGCAGTTCTTGTCACATTTTGGAACTCAGTTCTTTGTGCTTCACAATTTGCTTCACACAAGAATTCCTCAGGACTGTGCTTCCTACTTTGGCTTGAATCTGATGGTCTCCCATTCCATGCTTAATTCCCTCCTAGGCAATCAAAAAGCACGAGAGGCAGAACAGACTTGATTTCTCCTCAGACAGCAGAAGCTCCTCACCAGCCATTTGCCTTGAGATCCTTTGTGTAATGCATAACCAGAGTGGGATTTCTGCTGGACTTCAAAAAATCTCCCAGTATAGAAAGATCCAGAACATTCAATTACATGCCAAACTTTGTGAGCAGTTCCACGATGCCAAAAACTTGACTAATTCTAACAGCAGCTTACAGGCAAATTAAAAGAATTGGATTGATACAATCTTCATAGGCACCTGTAGTCATCAAAAAGGTGCTGCATCTACTTAAATTTGGTTTTGAGTAGGCTCTAAGCAAGCATTTCTAGATGAATGATAATGTACGAGTATGAAGAACACCACAAAGCATAATTGTCACCATTATCACTGTACTTCAACATGGAAAATATCCAGTATTGTTCTTACTATCCAAAGCTACAGATGGAACCTGTTTTGGATATCCAGCAAAGTGTTGACTGCCACCGTGGGGTTACTCATCTTTCCCTCACTCTGAAAATGTATCTTGCTTTATCAACAGATTTCCTTACTTGTTTCTAATTCTATTCAAGCATATGACAGCATATTTTAGTTCACAAGCTCTGTATTCTATAGGTCATTTGCGGCACTATACGGTATCTTTAGCTTTATCGTCATAATGCTAAGAAGTGTATCTGCATTTGGAACCAATATAAACCAGAAATTAGAGCAGTAACTTGCACAACAGGTGGGCGCAGCACACACAGATTTCTGCCATTGATAAGCCAGTTGATACTGCTCTTCTGTCTTTACAAAGAGGAGCTACTAACCCACCACAAAGAAGGCTCTACCTTCTATTTCCAGAGAAGAAGAGGGAACAGCAAGAAGCACAAATACAGTGACAGGACTCCAGGGATGTCATTCTTTGCCAAAACATTAGTGGCAAAAGGAAAACTAGGGAATATGTGGCCCTGCTGTGGAATGAGGCAGGTGTGGTGGTGATTGAGGATGCACAGAAGGCAGGGTTACTGAATGCTGCCTTTGTGTCAGTCTTTACTTCTCAGGCCAGCCCTCGGGAGCCCCAGACTTTGGAGGTAACAGAGAAAGTTTGGAGGAAGGAAGATGTTCCCTTGATTGAAGAAAATCTAGTTAGGGACCAGTTAAGCAAATTGGATATCCACAAGTTGTGTCTGACTAAACTGATGGCCTTCTACAAAGGCATGACTGGATGGGTAGATGAAGGGAGAACAGTGGATATTGTCTACCTTGACTTCAGCAAGGCTTTCGACACTGTCTCCCACAGCATCCTCCTAAGCAGGCTCAGGAAGTGCGGGTTAGATGAATGGACAATGGGGTGGACTGAAAATTGGCTAAAAGACAGAGACCTGAGGGTGGTGATCAGTGGCACTGAGTCTAGTTGGAGGCCTGTAACAAGTGTTGCTCCTCAGAAGGGTCAGTCCTGGGCCCAGCCCTCTTCAATATATTCATCAAGGGCTTGGATGAAGGGATGGAGTGTGCTGTCAGCAGGTTTGCTAATGGTTCACAACTGGGAGGAGGGGCTGACACACCAGAAGGCTGTGCTGCCATGCAGTGAGATCTGGACAGGCTGGAGAGTTGGGCAGACAGTAATCTTATGAAGTTCAACAAGGGAATAACCCCAGGCTGGTGCCTGGTCAGCCCCTACAGCGTAGGGGCTGACCTGCTGGGAAGTAGCTCTGTGGAAAAGGACCTGGGAGTCCTGGTGGACAACAAGTTAACCATGAGCCAACAGTGTGCCTTCGTGACCAAGAAAGCCAATGGCATCCTGGGGTGTATCTAGAAAAGTGTGGCTAGCAGGTCAAGGGAACTTCTCCCACTCTGCTCTGCACTAGTGAGGCCTCATGTAGAATACTGCATGCAGTTCTGGGCTCCCCAGTTCAAGGACAGGGAGCTACTGGAGAGGGTACAAAAAAGAGCTATGAAGATGATGAGGGGACTAAAACATCTCTCTCACAAAGAGAGGCTGAGGGACTTGGGACTTTTTAGCCTAAAGAAGACTGAGTGGGGATCTTATCAATGCCTATAAATACTTGTGGGGTGGGTGTCAGGAGGATGGGGCCAGTCTTTTTTCAGTGGTGGCCAGTGACAGGACAAGAGGCAATGGGCACAAACTTGAATATAGGAAGTTCCACCTAAACATGAGCAGGAGCAAACCCACCTGGATTCTGTCCTGTGCTCCAGGTGATCCTGCTCTGGCGGGGCAGTTGGATTACATGATCTCCAGAGGTCCCTTGCAATCGCATTCTGCGATTCTCTGATTGGCATTAACCAGAACAGCATGAAAGGCCCATCATATGTTGTGATCATGGCTTCAGAGCCACCCCACACAGATAAGGTTTACACGCATCTCTGAATAAAAAGACCATCTACGTAGAAGAAAGTGCCAGAAAAAGGGTGGGAAGAATGAAGACTTCATTGACTTTTTTTTCTTGGGTTTTTGGTAAACGATGGAAAGATGGAAATTCTGCAATACCCCAAATTGGCAATCCAGGCCAAGGTACTAGGCAGGAAGGGAAGCATTAACAGAAGCTTTGTATTTAATCATTAGACTATAATATAAAAATCTCCGCTTCCAAATCTCAAGAAAAAAATTACTAAACAGGTCCTTGAATACATCTAAACATGGCATCTTAACAACCACTTTAGAAGCCACTTTTCATTATCCAAATGAAAATTTAAGAATCACATAAAACCAGCATGCTTCATGCTGCAGAATTCTTTTCCTTGACCATATAAAAAATGAAAACGACAAGGCTGTGTGTTTCCTCTTGGGGAATAAAAGAGGAAGGAAACAAAAATACCCTGTCAGCACAGCCTGCTGGCAACTTTGTTCCCAACAGCTCTTACCAGCAAAGGAATTGGACTTGGGCTTGGCCATCTACACTCTACCTTAGATAACAAAGCTCCTAGAGGAGGGATGCACGCAGGGCCCTCACACGCTGACCCCATCTCCTTCTTCTCCTGACTGGACTCTATGGATGGGTCACAACCCAGTCCACTATCTTGTTTTCTGGGAAAGTCAGCGGAGTTTGTTGTCAGCACATGTACTCTGCCTTCAGGACTAGACTGCTCCAGTCTGGTCCCCCGTGGTGTCACATCTACCCCCAGCAAACCTGCTCATTGTAGGTCCCTCTCTCTCCATGGGCTGCAGTTTGTGACAGGAGCTTTCTCCAGCATGTATCACAATGTCTTCCATGTCTCCATCTGCTCCAGTGTGGGGTCTCTCAATGCGCTGCTGGTGGGGTCTCTGCCCTCCACCATCTTCCATGGGCTGCAGGGGAAAACCCACTCTACCATGGTCTTCTCCATGGGCTGCAGAAGAATCTCTCTCTTTGGCACTGGAGACCCTCTTCCCTAGCTCTTTTCACTGACCTTGGTGTCTACAAAGTTTCTCACATCTTCTCACACCCTTTGCTGGCGGCAAATGCTGCCACATGCATTTATTTTTTTTCCTCTTAAATATGATTCACAGAGGCGCTACCACCATTGCTGATTGTATCAGCCCTGGCCACTGTTAGGCCTGTCCTTGAGCCAATTGGTATTGGTTCTGTCAGAACTAGGGGAAGATACTAGCAGCTTCTTGCAGAAGCCACCACTGCAGCCCCCCCTTCTCCACCAGAACCTTGCCATGCAAACCCACAACAAATGTCCAATCTGAACTTCCCCTGACACAATTTCATTCTGTTTCCTCATGTCCTGTTGCTGGTTACCAAAGAGAGAAGATCAGTACCTCTCACTTCACTGCCCCACTTGAGGAAGTTGAAGACTGTGACGACATCACGCCTCAGCCTTCTTTTCTCCAAGCTGAACAAGCCAAATGACCTCAACTGCTCCTCATAATTCTTGCCCTTGAGGCCTTTGACCATTTTGGTTGCCCTCCTCTAGACAAACACAAATAGTTTGACACCTCTTAAAGTGAAGCACCCAAAACTGCACCCAGTACTGGAGCTGGGGTGTACCAGCACAGGGAAGGGTGGGACAGACACCCCTCTTTACCGGGTACCTGTGCAGTGCACCCCTGTAAACAGTTGGCCTTCTTCAGTGCCAGGGCACACTGTTGACTCATACTCAAGCTTCCATCAGCCTAAACCCGAAGTCTTGCTTAGTCATGTTGTCATTCTTGCTCTTAAGCAACACAAAAAGAACAATGTCGTTGCTGTGAAGAAATGCAACCCAAATGTCATGGTAGAGGCTATATAGCAATTAGGTCAGGCACATGTCATTCTTAGAATCAACTTGCAATTTGTCTCCTGACATATGACCTCACCAGTCAGTTCACAATCTGAGCTAGATGTATTGCCGCCTTTGACCTGTAGAACTGTCAGACCTTTGAACCAGCATAATCGTTCACACTCTGTAAGCATGTAAACTTCCCCAAACATTTAATCTATTGCTCCAAAGTTGTACAAAACCAAAATCCAGGTGTGGATAGGAACATACGTGGCAGAGCACTCAGCCAAGTACAGCCACTTTGGATCAATTCCTCATTCCCTTCTCCTCACAACACACAAGAAGAAAGTTCAAGATACTTTTCCATATACTGGTTGTACAATGATAGCTCAGTTTGGGCAAGCTAACTCTGGAACTGGACAAGTGAAGAATCTATGTCCTAGATTCAGAAGGGGCATCTGAAAAGCTAGGCTGACTCTAGACACAAGCCAGGAGGCCTGTTTTGTGTTATAAATGGACTCAGTGGCTCAGACCAACACCAACTTTGACAGATTTTGGTTCTGCTTCAATAACCAGCACAGCCAGTCTGCTGTTGGAACGTCCTTAAGGACAACTTGTTAAACACAGAGCCACATTTCTGTGCAGTAATAATGTTTTTTTCTGCCTTGCCACTCTGAATCAAAAATTTTGTGCTGTTTTCCAAAGCCATTTTAGAGATGTTTCCATTCATTCTCAGCCCATGCAGATTTATTTTGTGTGTGTGTGTCTGTGTGCACATACTAAACCTCTTGCCAGCAGGATGTACAGCCAAGTTTAAACCGAACCACCAGGGACAGCTCTCCCATTCTTTTCTGTAACCTCTGGAAAAAAAAAAAAAAGGTAGAAACTAAAAATGTCTACTAAGTATTCCAACTGAACAGCTGATATTACATAAAACATCAAAAGAACATGGAGGTCAGAAAGGAAAGAAGGCTGCTGAGCAGAAATGAAATATGCTGGGGTTCTCTGCTGATGCATCACTCGCTTTGTGCCTGACAAGGATTAGCTCTGTGCAAGAAGGCAGCTCCAGACTAGCTTCTGACTAAGTGAATCCTCTCTTGGTGACAAGCAGTATGTGGTGATTCCTCCAATGAAGCAAAACTTTTCAAAGGCTATTTCCTACATAAATTCCAGAGAAGTTTCTAGGGCATAATGGTGTCTTAGTTGATTTTCTAGCAGCCCTTGTAAGAAGGTGAAATGTTTAAAGAAGATTAAATGTTTTGTTGGTAAAGGCAGCAGTGCCTCCCACTTAACACTAATACAGTAATTTCACTGATCTTGAGAATGGCAAAAAGCCTTAACGAATATATCTGTTAGGAAAAGACTAGTGTCCTTAAACGCAAATAGCAAATTGGTTTCCAAACATTTTTAGGCTAAATTTTCAGATTAAGTTAAGACTTGGATCACCTAATCCAAAGATTGGAGGTGTTTTGTGCCGGGGGAAGATGACAGAAATTAATTTTATGAAGGTACTAAATTCAATTCCACTATTCTAAACTTATTTCTGAACCAGTCTTCTTGCTCTCACTGTCCCTTCCATACATACATGAGAGTGAAATTCAAGTGTATTCAAAATGGCTGGGCCTGGAAAATTAGATACAGAGATGACAAAGACCTTGAATATTTTGTTCACATCTACCCTAATTTCCTCATAAAGAAAAATAAACTGACCCACTGTTTCCTGAATAACAACAAACTACAGGTAAAACATTTAGCTCAGACTATTACGGGAAAATTAAGTGGTAAAAGAGTCTGTTTTCTTAAATAGAAAGGCTAAAACTAACTGCAGTTAAGTCCGTGCATCTCTTCTGCTGATTTCAAGAGGGTCATGGTAAGGAGAGAAGGAGGCCAGACTTCCCAATCCTCATCATGCTAAACCTTTCGTAACACAAAGATCCGTAACACAAAACTCAAGAAATCAGAGTAGGGGACATCAGAAGTGCAAGGAGCCTATCTTACCACTGGGAGGAAGATTCAGGAAATCCCACTGCCCATTTCTGAACTCGCAGCTTGGTAGGCATTCCAGTTCTCATCACATTATCTGAACTGCTGGTTTCCAAGAAACAGATTAAATGCTGCCCACCACTTCTGGAAAAAACATTTCTGGGGAGCCACAGATATATATCAAACCACTGTTATACATCCAGCTTCAAAACTGCAGTTATCTATTTTCTTCACATTTGAGAGGCTAGTAAGCTGAAGGAACTTGCCCTTTCTTTGCAAGAAAGACCAAGTTAGAAAGGGAATAAATACTGTGTTCTAAGATCTTGGTCTCATCTCAGCACATTCCTGACATCTACGAATGGGACAAGTTACACCCTACCTTTTTAGTGCAACAATTAACAGCTGGACCAAAGCAGAAGCAAGTAAACCCTGACATTTCAAACACAGAGACACAGCCAAAAGAGTATGGAATTGCTGATCTGCATAGCATGGATTTACTGCAAAGTGGGTGCGTAGTGGCACCCACTCAGAGAATTTCTAGCACTTTCTAAGTACGAAGCGTTGCCAAATATCTGCTCACGTGTTAAATGCATGGCAGCTATACCCAGGTTAAATATAATAGAAAATGACCCCATATTCCTCCAGAATGGAGCTTTGCAACAAAAATGTAGAAAGAATGAATCTTATGCTACACAACTGAATGAGGAGGGCACCAACTATTCCGCTTAGAAAGGGCAACCGAAAGCAGGAAACCACATATCTGACCTAGATTTGTTCCTTTTAGGCCTTGCAGTAGAACTAAAAGCTACTGAAAGTAATGCAGTAACCTATTCTGCTATACACAAGGAGTATGAAAAAGGGCTCAGTTCTTACCAGTGACACTAGGTGTTAACAGTATTTTGTTGGTGCGTATGTATGTGAGCTAGTTTTGCAGGCGCAGCATTCTTCCTTTCCTGTGGTTGTCTTGTCAGGTTTAGTGCTGGCAAAGAAGATTTTACTTTAAAAAAATCATTTGTGAAGTTCTAGTGGGAATGGACCTAAGAGTCCTCAGAGAAAGAGTAAACCCTACACACAAGCATTCTCACCAAGAAAGCAGATATATCAGGGCTTTTGCGGAAGTGTTACGGCTCAGAACTGTGCAAGAACACTTGGGTGCAGATTAAGAAAAAGAGCAGCAACACAATCAGATTCACTCCACTTTGTCAAAGAGAGGTAACACACAACGTTCTAGCCTCAAATGCTCGGATGTACCTTTCATATACTCCACTGGGGCCAAGAATGTTCATGATAGCAGAATTCAGCTATAAAATTAACTGGCACACGCTACACAACTGTTTGAGACTAATCCAAGAGCAAAAAGCACAGAGTTTCCACTCATTCTGTAACTGTTGTGCATATATATTAGTTTATTTCTTCACCCCAGTCCCTCTCCTCCCCCTCAAAAAAAAAAAGAAGCATTTTGACATCTGTAAGCTTTTCTTCTTAGGTCAGCTGATGCCCTTCCATTCCCAATGTGGCTGCTTGGAATAATCAGGGAACAAAATTAAAATAGATGCTCACATCAGTGGTTTGGACTTTCTGACCCTAAACACTTGTCCCTCTCTAGAGGCGCTTACACTGGTACAAGATTTGAGGGGACCCTATTTGCAGTTTCCTAATTTTAGAACTTCCCTATGGACTATATATGAGTAGTCATGAGAGAGGTCTTTGGCCATGCCATATCTGGGTTGAATTTCCAAGTGACCTGAATCTGTGGCTCATTAATGTAGGCAAAGGTGTGCAAAGCAGCACCAGAAAGACCTTAAAAGCAAATTAATTTTTTTTCCTGGCAGCTAGCTAGGAGAATTAAGACATTTTCACAGCTATTCACCAAAACTTCCCAAATTGTTTCCAGTCCCAAATGAATTTTTACTAACAACACAGTATGTACATTAAAAATCAATCAATAAAGGGAAACCAGAAAGAACAGCCTCTTATTCACTTAGTAAGCATTACAGATTGCTTTCAGACAAATTACATTAACTATTTTCTCCCTTATGAATGACTTCCATATACAGCATGAGAACAGAGGGAGTAGACCCTCTGCGATTTCCATGTTATCAACACCCATACATCACAGCTCATACATAATGCTAATAGCATATCTATTCTAATAGTCACAGTATGGATTTGATGAGGACTACGCCACGCCGATTCTGGTCAGGGAGGGTGTCCAGAATCCTCACCACTTCTCATGTCTTCGTACACTGAAGGTATTCAGCTTCATGGTAAATCAGGCATAATGTGTTAGTAGATGCACAAACAGAAAACAGTGTGATTCTCAAAACCTAGATTCCATCCTCCACATGATGCTGGCCTGCTCTAAACCCTGGAAGCAGTGATTTCATTGTCCCGCTCAATTCCTGATTCTGTATTTGTACAATAAGACCCTAACTAGGACTCAAGGGTTCTACTGTTCTACCAATGAAAAACAAAGTATGCATGACGATAGTCATCACAGAATGTGTTAGCTTAGAAGGGACCTTTAAAGGTCATCTAGCCCAACCCCCATCAATTAAAGCAGGGACATCTTCACTATATCAGGTTGCTCAGAGCCCCATCAAGCCTGACCTTGAGTATCTCCAGGGATGGAGCCTCCACCACCTCTCTGGGCAACCTGTTCCAGTGATCTACCACCCTCGTATTGAAGAACCTATTCCTAATCTCCAACTTAAATCTCCCCTTTTCTAGTTTAAAGCCATTATCCCTTGTCTTATTGCTACATGCCCCATGAACAGTTCTTCCCCAGCTTGCTTAGAGGAACCTTTCAGATACTGGAAGTCCACTATAACATCCCCCTGGAGCCTTCTCTTCTTCAGGCTGAACAAGTCCCATCTCTCTCAGCCTGTCTTCACTGGGAGATGCTCCAGCTCTTTGATCATTTTGGTGGCCCTCCTCTGGATACACTCCAACAGGTCCATGTCCTGCTGTTGGTGTCCTTGTGCTGAGGGCTCCAAAGCTGGATGCAGTATTCCAGGTGAGGTCACAACAGAGCAGAGGGGCAGAATCACCTCCCTCTATCACCAGGAGGAGATTTATCAGGACAGTTACTGCTACCTGATCATCATAAAGGTAAAACCCAATGATCTCAAATCTAGTAGTCCCTGTGTAGCTTTACCTAAGTTAGGGCACTAAAAGTGAAACAGGCTCTTTATAGAATCAATCCATCCACTTCTTACAGTAGTAAAATTCTTCCAGGTGATCTGCTATCCACACAGCCATCATGACCAAACCTGCTTAACCGCTCCATACAATGAAAGTGAAGTTATCAATACCCTGTTTTTCAGTGGGAATTGGTCTGACTCTTCCCCATGTTTTTATACATAAGACTATATGACTGATATAAATTAGATGTCAACAGATCTGTTGATAACAACCTGGGCTGGATTTGAAACTCTGACATGCTTTACAGTGTGCTGTATCTCAGTCAGATGAGCAGCCCCCTTCCTCATTTCAAATGTACAAGAAAATATTATGGCAATATTCCTTCATCACTGCTTTTTTTTTTTCTTGAATACAACCTTGTTACATAGCATCTAGTCAAGACTCATACTGATAATGGACACTTTGTGCATAATCAGATCATATTAAAGAAAAAGAGCCCACACAGCTAAGAAGTATGTAGACACTTTTAAGTTTCTAAATACTAGTAGAGGACTAAAAACCTGCCCTGTCAGCTTATTAGTGGTTTGCATTTTGTGTTACTGGATGAAAAGCCTTTAGAGCACAGTAATGCAGATGCTTAATCCTGTATACCTCTTGCGCTCTTAAGTAACATTCTTGAGATAACAGCAGTTATCCCTGCATACCCATGGATTACTTCTTTGGAGTAGAGGACCCCCACAAATTAATGCCTTCTGTATAACAATGAACACAAAACCTTAACTGAATCCTTACTCTTAGGAAACAGTCAGCAAGTCACTACTCAGAACACATTCCCCTCGAGACAACTTGGGTTATCTCTTAGAAAATGCAAGAAGAAGATTTTGGGGAATTTCTGAAAATTAAAAATCAAAATTCAGGACCAAATCTACTTATTTTCCAATGAAGTTCAGTGTTACATATACCTTCCAGAACATGCTACAAACCGCCAGACTAAGGGAGATTCTTCAGTGACGGCTTAGACCAAATAACACGTGGACTACATTCAATAATATAATTTACTAACTTCATCAGTTCTAAACCTGACTTAGCACTGTGTCTCAATGAAGCTGATATTTGCCTTACTTTTACATGTCTCTATTTCATCCACCAGATACTCTTGTACTATAATATGCAAAGTATTTTTTCAGTCCTCTTGCAATGACATATGTGTACATCTTCGGTCTGCATAAAATTTGAGAAAGCGCAGAACTGTCTGTGGGTTAGAACGCAGACAATACCACTGAGGTACAGTCCAGACACAGGTCAAGAAAAACCAACCAGATGGTGTCCTTTTTCTGTCTCCTCTTTCACCCCTCTGTCCACACAGGCATTGCAGATGTAATGAATAACCCATATGCTTTGTCAAACTCAACAAAAAATTAATCTATGCCCGTGTCTGTTTTGTGCATGTGCAAGCAATGCATGTGCACATAGCTAAAAAGTGAGATTACGCTTTCTATTTCAGTAGATTCAGGCGGGTGGCAGGAGATTGCCATTACAAAGGTCAATAAAATTCTTAGCCAAAGAGTTAAAAGCATTTAGAAGTCTAACCATTTTTTTCCTTTTGTTAATATCTTCTCAACTAATTTTAAATGGGCTGAGGGAAAGTTCCCTTTTCAAACAGTTCCCTATTTTCTCCTGAGTCAAGGAGAAAGTCAGAAAATTCCAGAATCTTCAAAGACAATCAACACTAGCAAGCTACATCAGAATCATCAGTCTTAGTTTGTCAAAAGTTTATGTTAAGGGATTTCTTTTTAAGAAGGAAAAATATTCCTGATTTTTCACTTTCTGCCTATACAATAAAGAAGACGAAAGAAAAAAAAAATTTTTAAACTTTGCCAGCCTCTCTGAATTCTTGTGGCTAAAGCTGTTTTTACTATACTCTATATATAACCTTACTGATTAAAAGTAAGTTACCTGATAGAAGTGATGCCCACGAGCTTTGCAAAGCCTACAAAACTGAAGATTCCAGTGCAAGAATTCAAGGATCTTCTTCCTAGTTACCATAATGTCATTCTTCCTTTTATGAAACAATTAATTGCTGGCTCTTCTGTGAAGCTGTAATCCTTACACTGTTCA
The DNA here is from genome assembly GCA_013399135.1 of Heliornis fulica. NCBI lineage: Eukaryota > Metazoa > Chordata > Aves > Gruiformes > Heliornithidae > Heliornis > Heliornis fulica. Next base: position 255,792 of record VXBZ01006321.1, on the reverse strand, counting down.
CAGTGAGTCCATATCTGCATCTACAGCTCACTTAGTATCTATCTAGTATGTTGTTAGATCTGTTTCTCAAACATTTAGTTTGCACTAAATTAAACACTTAGTTTTGTCACCAATTTCCAAGCTCACTTTCCCTTATGCAACAACCCACTCTTGCTGCTGTTGGACATGTCTAAGTCCCACAAGAGTCCCATAGGAGAGACAAAGGCTGGAAATGATTTACGGTGAGACTTGGGAGCTCAAGTTCTGTTAACTAGCCATTCTTGCAATTATAAAGAAGGCTATTTTTGAAGTCTCTAACTATTACTTGGAACTTTCTAGTGTCCTTTGTAGCATTCAGGTCAGGGCCTAAGGTCTACATAAGAACCTAACAAAGCTAGAGATGACAAAGGATAAATATAGAAATAAATATTTCTTCCCCCATTTAACAAAGAAAAGGTAGCACATAGAAATGCCAAAAGAAATTAAGAAAAAAAAAATCATTAAGCTTGTACTCTCGGCATTTCAACAGGGAGAAAATCCTCAAAATGACTATACTCAGTATTCTTTTCCATTGCACTTCAGTAGTAAAACCTCTGGGTCATGCTCTCTCACAAAGGTATTCAAATGCTATTTATTCCCTCATGTGCTATTAGGATCTCTCTTAACTGGAGTTAGGACCATTTCAGAAATGGAAGAGGACATCATGAGGCAAGTGCATGATACTGTGAAAGCATTGCTGATACATAGCTGATGATAGGAGAGTTCTGATCCAAATGTCACCTTCGTTTCTCCCTGGTTAGAGAACAGCAATGTTGTAGCGTGACAGTGCCTCAGTCAGCCATGGCACTCTTCCTATTTAGATAATTCTATGACACTGATGCACTACTGCTACTTGTAAGAAGCTTAATAGAAACGCGCTTAGTCTAGATTGCCCCTACCAGCAGATGCTGGTACCTAAGAAAACAAAAGCCTTTCCCCTGTTAATATCAACAGCATGGGACTTAGACATGGCAAATAACTGAAGTACTTTGTAACTACCCCACAGAGGCTGGGCAACTCCAAGTAAAATCAGGAGCAACCAGGACATGATGTGATGCCAATGGCTATGCGAAAGCATGGACTAAATTACCAATCATGTTTCTTAATCCAAGTTCAGTAGTGTAATTTCAATGAATTCTTTTCCTCTGATACTTGACCAGTGGGTAGTTTTATCTAAACTGTCTTTGAATCTTTTGGTGTTGGTATCCTCTCAGAGCAGCAAGTTCCACAGCCAAAAACATGCACCAAAAGCAGTACTTGGGAACCATTTGGGCTTCAAGTGTTTTGCATATTGATTTGCCATGCCACAAGAACAGAGAAACTACAGATTCCCTTCTCTATCGAGTTTCATTATTTTGCATTCTGTTTCATTATGTTGTGTTATTTATTCAACTCATGTCTATGAACTCTTCATTTAGGAAACGCAAATCTTTTACCCACCCTGTTCCCAGTAGGAATAAAGCTCGAGCATTAGACAGTGTGGCACAAAGACCAACAAATCGCCTCACTATGACACATTTTCGGTCAACCTTGAGCAGTTACAACTGCAATGCCAATAACCTTTGCAATTCACTGCACCAAAAGAGTCAAAGGCAATACATTTGTTTTGAGCACACACAAGTGATCACTACCGATTTGTAAAGGCCAGCAGCTTAAATAACAAACCAGAAAGCCAACTACTAGGTTAATCCGTACCAAAACGGTATCACAGATTTTTTTATTGCTGTCTTCATGAAGAAAAGCTGCTTGGCTCCATGTACTGACACTCACTGAAAATACAGAGAACTTTTACAAGGACCTGGACAGTTTTATATCAAGGTCATGTGACTGCCTTCCTCTGAAGCCCATATATCAAAGCAGGCAGCTGCTCGCCTGAGAGTGGAGCACAGTATCTATTTTCACATAGGAGTTACCGTGTCTCTTGGCAGAATTCTATTCTATATTCAGGGTGTGACATAAGCCACAGCAATGAGCCCTGGAAGCTGAGTCTCCCTCTCCCCTGCGCTGCGCTCGGAGGTGAAATGCCAACAAAACGAAACCGGTCCTCTTCTAGGGAAGCGTATGCTGAACCAGCATTCTCTCTGTCTTTCTCGGTCCTTTACTCCAATAAGGAAAGGCTGGGCTCAGCTTCATTAATAATTAAAATTAGACATGCATAAATTATGTTAATAGGAACAACAGAGAGGTGAGGCCAACCATAGTGATAAATAACCCTCTAGCAATACATATTTAAAAACATCATACTCAAAAATTCCACTCTGCGCTAACATACCATATACTATCGATTAAGAATTCTGCCCAAGCTACAAACTTATAAAAAGATTAAAACAAATTTCTTTCTCAATTCTAAACTGGTACAAACCAGAGCAGAGAGTACATTTAAAAAAAAAAAAAAACAAAAAACCAAACAATCAACAAAACAAAAAAAAAAAAAAACAAAGAAAAAAACCCCAAACAAACAAAAAGACCCAGAAAAACTATGTTACAGAAAAAATAAGACAAAGCTCTCTGGCAGGAGCAGTGTACACTCACTTAATCTCAAAGCAGATTTTTTATTTTTTTCCCCAAAGAGAGATTTGGGGGTTCTCATCATTTATTTTTAAAAAATTACATGCGCCTCATAAAAATGTAGCTTTAAAACTGGAATATTGCCCAGGTGTTTAGGCTTAACATTCAATTTAGTAATAAAACTGACAGATTAAAGGAGAGGATAGAAATTAACCAAGGTGAACTACAAAGAAGACAAATGGGAAGCAATTCCCAGTGATTATTCCTTTCTAATGCACAAAACAAGAACAGAGGTTAACTGGCTTGACAGCTGCTCCACATGTACAGATCTTGTTGGTCAGACTGGGCAGTAAATTGAATACTAAGTTTAAATGCCAACATGATAATCTTCCCAAAATGGAAAATGGGAGCATGGGACAGCAATTTCAGATGATTACATATGCACAAATAGTTTATTTATTTATTTTATTTAAACCTAAATCAAGGTATTAGGCTACACTGTTTGGGTTTTTTTTTTTAAAGCTTAAGATAAATGTGTGGCAAATTATTTTTCATTCCTCCTTTTGCCATGAAAAGGCAGAGGGCTTCTTGTTCTGACATACTGCTCACTAACATAAAAGCTGGGGCTGCAGGCTGGCAGCTTGGCTTCTGAAATGCTGGAGCGAAGATGCCTCACTAAGCACACACGCCTGGAAATCTCAGCAATATTTTACTTGAAAAATTCCTAAACATGGAAATCAATTCCACAGTGCAACTAAACTTACAGTTATTTACTGTGCAAGTCTCTTTATATATTGTTCTACCCTGGGCCTTTCCTAACTATTTATGCATTATTTACTTTCTAGTCGTTATGTTTCATTTTGTTAATGAAATGTGGCAAAAGTCCTGCATTAAGAAGTTTGTATTTTTTATTTCTCTTTTCCTTAAGCAAGCCTCTTCCTTTAAATTAGTTCTGCTTTGTGATAAGTAATGCCAGTGAATGTGGGGTTACAATAACACAACAAATTTAGCAAGGAGAGATGATATATGAACAGCTGAGAGAGAGGTCTACTAGCAACATGGAAGGCTTATTGAAAAAGAGAAGAGAAAATCTCATTTACCCATTAGTCAACAGAAACCAAATCAGGAATCCAGTTTGACCTGGCTGCTGCAGAGAGGTTAAACTTAACGTGTATTTTGTACACAAATGGAAGTGAAGTACATCAAAATAACACCAATTTATACCAAAGAAGGGGTGGAAAATGACTGCTGCAGAACTGCAGATGACCATGATGACACCGTCGATCTGAGGGTGAGGGAATTCCGTCATTGCACAAAAAAGGGGAGACGGACTGAGGAACATCATCAGTTAATAATTGAGCTTGAATACTGGGCCCATTATGAGACACCTCTTTTGGTCTTGGTGTCCTCTTCTAGCCTTAATTAGTCTATGATTCCTTTGAATGATAGTGGTATTATTTGATAGATGACAGACAAAAACCCCCAATCCAAACAAACAAACCCTAAGAATCCAGTAAGCAAACCCCACAAAGTATATGGAGAAACACTGGGAGTGTGTGGTCTTTTGGCCATAGTGTACCTTCCTTGTGTTTCCTGAGCTTCCAAGCCACCTTTCAGCCAAAATTCAAGTGCTCACCCAACATGTCTTCCCAAGCAAGTGGTCAAACTCTTCACTAATCCCACCAACTTCTCTGGTTACCAGGGAGTGGAAAGAAGGAGAAAGACACAATGGCAGAGGTCTTTCTACCAGACTATATCCTATTTCCTTACCCACAGGTATCTCACTCCTATCTCTGCATGGTAGACAGCGTTGATGAAAAATTTAAAAAAAAGGAGGGGGTTTGGAACAGGAAAAAAGTAGATTTCAACTTTTCTTTAAACAGCCTGTACAATCCATTCCTTTCACTTTGTCACAGGATTCTTTCTCTTCCCAAGGCCCATTTCTGACTGTCATGAGGTTAGTGCTGGCATTTCCCCGGATCTGTGGCTGCACGGTGACATGTGAAAAGCTACCAGCTGATATTTCAGCCTCTCCTGGCTCTGCTCTTGGAACAAGGCCACCTGCATGGCTGCCCCAGTTAACAGCCACAGTGGGAAGCACTCTGCTGAAGCACTCCTTCAACTGAAGCTTCATGTAATTTCAGGGCTGTAATGCTGCCCAACAAACGAGAGACCACGCTCCGTGTCTTTGCTGGGACTCCCGCTGACTGTTCACCCCGAAGCAGTGTAGGTATATACATACCAATGACTGCAGTTAGACCTCTTCAACAGCTGTATAGGCCACAACATTATCATCCAATTTATAAAAATCTGGTCCAATTTATTTCTTTTCACAACACCAAACAGCCCATGTTCAGCATACAAGTCTCTAGCTGAGCCTTTTTCTTCCATGAACTGAATAGAAAGGGCAAGACCCATCTGGGTGCCTACCTGTGTGACCTGCTCTAGGGAACCTGCTTTGGCAGGGGGGTTGGACTCAATGATCTCTCGAGGTCCCTTCCAACCCCTGCAATTCTGTGATTCTGTGACATGATTTAATAAAGAGAGCTTTCCTAGTTAAACTCCTGTGAATTAATGCAAACAACATTACTTTCCTTAGGAAAAAAAAGAGATGTGAGTTCTACATTTGATTGTCTCCCTGGTCCTTGTTCCAATCATTCTGAAAAGACGGTGGTACTAACAACATGATAAGCAACAGATTTATGTGCCACTGAAAAAGAAGTAGACACTAGGTATATCGTCCTTCTGTCTGGGCATATGACTTAAGAGTAGGACAGAAATGCTGTCTTCCTCTATACATGCATTAGCATGTATAGAGGCACATCAGCATGTATAGAGGCACATCAGCATGTATAGAGGCACAGAAAGCATAAATAACAGTGTTCAGCATTTATACCCAAAATACCACATAAATTTTATCAAGACCTACCAGTGAACACCAGCTGACAAGGCTGTAGAAGGAAATAGCATGTACAAAGAGTTCAAAATTTAAGAAGGAAGGAGGGAGAGAGCAGCTGAAGGCAAGGCTGGGAATAGATAAGAGCTCTTCTCTCTGGCTGCAATGGGCTTCACACAGTAAGAGAACAGACTGGGTCTGGCCACTACATGGCAGAAAGTGTTAACACCCCATTCTGAACAAACAGTAAAGTACACATGACAGCACACAGACACATGGCTTTTGGAAGTGATGGAGCTCAGGACCTGTAAGGGAGAAGCAGCTGACAAAATGGTGAAGGAGTCACCAGACTGGTGAAGCCAACCTTAGTCAAAACCCAGCAATGGATCACTTCTCCTTTCCCAGCTTTTCCAATCACAAGACAACTAGAGGCTGGAATTAAAATAGCCAGTGTATTTGAGCCATCAAACCAATGAATCGAGCAGTGAGGATGCTGAATGCAGATACAGCGCATAGTGGGGCTTGTTTCCTTATTAAAATTTATGAGGAGGAAAAATTATGTGTGTTCAATATTTCCAGTTAGAAAACGTAGCCTGAAGGCATGCCAGCTAAAAGGAAGATGAAGTTTTGATAGCTGAATTATTTCCTGGAGAAGCAATGTCAAGAGAACGCTGGGAAAAGGAAGATGTTGACCCCTTCCCTTCTCCTTCCATGTTCTCAGCCACTTCCCAACACCCTTCTCTTCTTCCCCATGTTTTCCCTCTTTATTTTAAAAACCACCCAAATCTTCTGCTTCTCCCCTGCAGTCCTCCTCCTACTCCATTATCCTGGATTTATACTGCTCTGTTGCAGATAACTTTTTCCATTTTCCTTCTAGAATACTACAGTACAAGCACGCTGCCTCGCTCCTCTGTTGCCTCACCACATGTTATATGACTCATCTGCATAAAAGAGAATGAAACCACCTGCCTTTTACTAAGGTAATTAGCACACAGAAACATGAGCTGTCAATAACCCTCAGAGGAGATCCTAAGAACCAGGTCAAGGAGAGGGAAGGGAATTGCTGTTAGGGAGCTAACAAGTCCAATCTGGACAGAAAGGTAGGCTCCGGCGACATCATCCCTCCTCTGTGTTCCCCATCACAGAGCTGGAGTTTGTCCCGAGCGCTTCACCAGGGAGCACACCCAAGCTCTCGACGTAGGTCGGGTGAGTACATGCTCCTGAGCTGTGCTTTCAGGCGGTGCAGCGAGGAGACCTGTCACAACAGCTGCACCAGTAGAATAACCAGAACACAAATACTGTCACTGCTTAGCACGGCTGAAATGAAAACGCCTTTGACTACCAGAGCTGAGGCGGGTTTCTACATACATACTGAACCATGAAAACTGTTTAATTCTGAAGAGTGACATACCACAGAGGGATATTTTGTGTTTTACATTCTCTGTAGGGCAAAGCAGTAGTGGCTTTTCCCTAAAGTGGAAGGTGTGAAATGCAGCCGAATCAAACCTGAGCTATACTGTTCCCCACCCCAGCCTTCTTGCTCTCCCCACCATTCACTGCCTCTGCTCTAATCAGAATCCTATGCTTATGCTAGAAGGAACTGAGTAATTTTTCATATTATCCTTCATGGAAATGTCTCGAGACACTGAAGTTGAAATGCAGTGCAACAGTGAAGTCAAGAAATAACAACTGTAAGGAAAAGCAGTGTGATACTTATGGTAATTAGTAGAGGAAGAATTAAAAATACTTAATTCCACTCCACAAGCTCACAAGTAATACTATTTTAAAGGTAATTTTTTTTTTCAACACAAAAGATGTATTTGTTTCTGCCCCACCAGTTCAATTTCATTTTATCATAAAAAGCTAACTATTAACACAGCAAGCAAGCTTCACTGGCATCATATAATGAATGATACTTAAGTTTATAGCACCCCACAGGAGGGTTAGCCTAGATGACCTTTCAGGTCCCTTCCAACGCCTAACATTCTGTGACTGATTCTGCAATAGGCACTTCACAATGCTACTGAAAAGGAGTAACACCCCCAGTCCAACTGTGCCCAGTTGGAGTATCTGCTTCAGCTACTTCAAACACACTGGAAATCAACTAGAGCTACACTAGTGAATCCCTACGTTTATGGTTTTTTTTGTGTGTGTTATGACAAGCTCATTATGTGATTGTAATCACACAAAATTGTGGAATGTAAGTTCTTTCTGATTTCCCAAGGTGTATTTAATGTAAGGTTCTCCTGCCAAAATCTACAGAATTACTCTCTATTTTTGATATGTAAATACATAGTAGAAGCCACTTTGTAGAAGCACAAGGTTTTAGGTTGTTTTTACATTATATATCATTACATATCTAATATAACATGTATACGGAGTATATTTCATTTGAAATGATACCTGAACTAGCAGAAAAACCCACAACCACAAATACAAACTCTGAAACCTGAACTCTCTATCGATAGTCTTTTACACGCAGATGATGTTAAATGGGAACTTCCATACCAGTAGGAGGAAAGGGGTGAAATGCTTACGAAGCTATTGCATACAAATAGTGCATCAGTCACTTAAAAAATATCTGCCACAAATATAAAACGTATTTTATGATGCTATATAAATACATTTTATATACTTCTCTCTCAGCTTTTTCTGTCACCATTCTACAGCACCAAACACTGCAAAAGAAAAGAAGCTGGGAAAAAAGCCCAAGATGACAACCTGATGAGAGCTATTTAAAAGGAGTAAGAGGTTCGTATGGAACCTGTATCTTTTACAGCCAATTATTTCTTCGAGTTTGGAATTCCAACCTGAAATCGGAATTTATAGTTCACAAACATGATTTAAAAGAGATTTGTGAAATTCATAGCAGTCGTGGCAACAGTTATACCTTTCAGCACAACATCTGGCTGTGAGAACTATAACCTACTGGATGGAATCCACTTTCAAGGCAAGCAGTAAAAACTACAGACAACCATACCACCCCTACTGCTTTCATATCTAACAGTCAAAAAGACTGTGAAGGAAAACATAAACCTGAACAAAATAAAACTGAACTAAGTCAATGCATAACTTCTGGAAAGCTTCAGTCTCTCATCTCAAAAATATACATACAGCACTAGTGTATTCAGTTATGTATCTGGAAGAAAAAACAGTCAGAATAAACTGTGTCTTGGTCCATTACATTACAGACATCTGCAAAATTTCATCTTATTTTAAGTAGGTGTATTTGCTATGCTTAATTATATTCTTTTAATGTAACTGGCTCTGGTCCAAGCATTTAACAACTTACATTTCAAAATAAAATTAGTTCTAACATTGGTTCAACCTGGGTACAACTACATAATTCAGCGGTTAAGGATAATAACTCATTGCACCATACAAAAGAAGCACGTTCACCAGGTTATTAAAAATCAATTTGTCATACATCTCACATGACCACATCCTATGTAAGTTAAGTCCTGCAGTCACAAGGTAAGAGGAGAGCTGAAGTGAAATTCAAGTACGTTTTCTGACAGCTTTTCTTTAGTGTTTCCTGAACACTGAATTTCGAAAAATAACCACCAAAAATGCAATATACCTGGATTTCATGCACCAGAATAAGTGTGTAGGCATTTCTTATGCTTCTCTGCTTCCATTTTAAGAGGGATTTGTCCTGTGATATCAGATCATTCTTCAGCCATCAAATTCAACTGCCTCTGGCAATGGCCAATCACATCTATTTGAGTATGAGCAAGTCCCTTACCATGCAAAAACATCACCATCTGAAAACTGAGTAGTTAGAAAACATGCCTTCAACGTGAAAACTCCAAACTCCTTTATCTTTAAAGGATGTTCATTCATAACTTTCAAAAGAAGATATCTCTTCTCAAAGAAAGACAGTGCCTGACATGTCTGAGCTGAAAAGAAGGAATCTTACCCTGTACATCCTTACAGTAAGTGGGACCACATCTGCAAATAAAGACTCCTCAGACAAATGCAGGAATAAGTCCCACTCTCAGAACCTCCACATTTCATTATATACATTTAAGAGTGAACTTGACAAGAAACCCACAAAAAACCCGCACTATGTCTAGAAAAAAGTGATTTTTTTTCCAGAATCCAGATTTTTTCCCGAATTCCATACCAGCTGCAACTCTGGACCAACATTACTGCTAAGTGAATGCTTATTTTATGTACTAAAAAGAGACGGTAGCTTATGTGTCTCCTTTGCAATGTGGACTGCTTTCACAGCTGGTAGACCCCAGAATCCCATGTTGAAAAAGGATTTCTAGGGTACTAGCCTATCTCCGTATGCTGAACCACAGAAAGACAGACTAAAAATGCTTGATGCTTCCTACATGACAGTGACAAGGGATATTTACAGGGAGAAGTAAACATACACAAGCTGCGCCCCTTCCATTCTGGTGGCAGAACAAATTATGGTGATAACATTAAACAAACAGTATTTGTTTGAAAGCTTCCATGAACCATTAAGATTTTATTTAGCTTCAATTAAAAATTATGTCTGTTGGAATATTTCTGTTGTTTTTTTTTTTCTAATCTGAAGCTGAAATAAATGGGAAGACTTACAGAAAACTGATTTCACATTCTGTCAACTCACCATACGCCCAACTCTACATGTAAGAAACAAAAGGTTAATCAAGTTTTTTATGCACATTAATGTCAAGAGGAGGTCTAAGGAAAGCCTTGGACTGCTACTTGTTGAAGATGGTCACATGACAAAGAGGAATGAAGAAAAACTGGAGGTGTTCAATGTTGGTTTTTTTCACAGTCTAATAATACTGATAGACCTGGGGTTGCTCAGTCCCAAGTCAACGGACCATGACTGTGGGAACAGTGGTTTGTGGACACTGAAGGGACCAGCTTTATCAGCTGAATGTTCATAAGGCCATGGGTCTGATGGGATCTATGGCAGGACCATCCTCGATTGTCTATATATCATCCCTACATATCATTCCCTAGCCAACATTATTCCAGTTAACAAGAAGGGTGTGAGGGAAGACCCAGAAAACTGCAGACTTGTTAATCTAACCTCAGTGACTTGAAAAAGTATGGGGAAAGATCATCCTGGATACTACTGAAAGATATTTAAAGGATAATGCAGTCATCAAGTAGAGCAAACCCAGGTTCACAAGTCCCATCTAACTAATTTGATATCCTTCTATGAGAAGATCAACTGCCTAGTAGGTGAAAGGACAGCAGCAGATGTAGTTTGTCTGGATTTTAGTAAGGCTTTTGACACTGTCCCTCAGAGCATCCCTCTGGACAAGTTATCCTAACTATGCAATGAGCAGGTACATGGTCGGTGGGTGAAGACCTGTCTCAAAGCCAGGACTCAAAGGGTTGTAGTGAATAAGGATATATATGCCTGGTGGTCAGTCACCAGCGGTGTCCCTCAGGGCCAGTTCTGTTCAATGTATGGGTGACCACACTGCTCCCTACAGCTTCCTGAGGTGGGGAAGCAGAGAGTAGGTACTGAGCTCTTCTCCCTGGGATCCAGTGACAGGACATATGGGAATGGTTCAAAGCTACACCAGGGAGTTTCAGACTGGATGTTGGGAACTATTTCTTTACTGAGAGGGTGGTCAGACACTGGACCAGGCTTCCCAGAGAGGTGGTCAATGCCCCAGGCTTGTCAGTGTTCAGAAAGGCATTTGGACAATGGTATATGATTTGGTCAGCCCTGAAGTGGTCAGGAACTTGTAGGTATCTTCCAACTGGAGCTAAATTATCCTATTCCAAAACAAACCAATAAAGTAACTGTCATTTGTAAACAAAGGAATTGCATCTCAAGTGAAACCTATGATCCTCTTGCCCGGCACCCACATACGCAAAGCCCAGTTGGATCCATAGCACCACAGATGAAACTAGCTGTGATGTGACTGCCTGCGGTGAAACATGAAGGGAAGATCTGTGTTTTCATGAATCCAGGAGCACATGCAAGGCACAGAGAGGTGCTAATGGAGGCACTCTATGCACAGCAATCACACTTTTTCAGAATTTCCTAGATATGAATGGCAATATCAGGCTATATTTCTACCATTACCTTCCATCCCATGTTACCTCAGGATCACTGAATTCTGCACCAACAGCTGCCTTAGCCCTACTCCCTGTGCAGGTATGTCCTCACATAACACATTCCCATATCAGGACAAGTAGAACTGCAGTTGACACACTAACCGGAGTCCTCAGCCTGCTCCTTTTCCCATTTGCACCAACCAGTTGTGCCCTATTTCTCATTTTGAAGCTACAAGCAGAAACAATAATACATCTGAAAGAGGCATAGTGGAGGATACACTGCACCTCCAGAGGGCTGCTGACAGTCTGCTGTCCCCGCTTCCGAGCTCCTGAACCTTCAGTACAGTAAAGCTAGGCTATAAACTCTGTGAGCTGGAAGTGAGGCACAGCATGAACCATGTCAAATGAAACAGCCGTTCCAAACAGGTGACTTCAGATACAACATGCACAATAATGTGCACGCGGAATAACACCGGTCTGACTGAGCGTAATTTATGGCACCGTTATGACCCAAACCAGAAGCACTACCAGTTAAACCATTTACTGTCAGACCATCACCTTACCTCTCATTATCATTTGACAACCGGCATCTTACATTGACTATGCAATCAATGAATTTTTCTTCTGATCCAGCTTATTTAAACAAATCCAGAATCTACAGTCTATACAGAAGCCAGAAACTCAGAGGACGTCGAGACAGGGATTTAAAAAAAGGACTACATTTAAGTAAAGATATAGCAGTACACAGTGTTTGCAACACACAAAAATACTAATTGCACTCAGGTGTAATGAGCAGAAACACTGAAGCTGATTTTATGTCCATAACTAACAATTAAGTAGGTCTTGAAATGCACATACCAAGTAAAATTAGCATCCTACGTGGCACTAGTAAACCAGCCAAGGAATAGATCTGTGTCAGAGTACATGGTCCAGCTAAAATGTCACAGCAAGTCAATAGTAGCCCCTGAAACAGAGGTCTTGTAATTCACTTTTGAACTACAGAATCACAGAATCACAGAATTGTAGGGGTTGGAAGAGACCCCAAGAGATCATCGAGTTCAACCCCCCTGCCAAAACTGGTTCCCTAGAGCAGGTCTCACGGGTAGGTGTCCTGACAGGTCTTGAATGTCTCCAGAGGAGGAGACTCCACAACCCCCCTGGGCAGCCTGTTCCAGTGCTCTGTCACCCTCACTGTGAAGAAGTTCTTCCTCACATCAATGCGGAACCTCCTGTGATCCACCTTGCAATCGTTGCCCCTTGTCCTGTCCTCATAGGCCACTGAAAAGAGGTTGGTCATCTCCCTTTGTCTCCCACACTTCAAATATTTATAAACATTGATGAGATCCCCTCTCAGTCTTCTCCAGGATGAACAGCCCCGGTTCACTCAGCCTTTCCTCATAGGGGAGATGCTCCAGGCCCTTCATCATCCCTGTGGCCTCCACTGGACTCTCTCCNGACCCCCAGGTCCTTCTCTGCAGAGCTCCTCTCCAGCAGGTCACCCCCAGCCTGTACTGATACCTGAGGTTGTTTTTTCCCAGGTGCCAGACCCTACAATTGCTGTTATTGACCCTCACCTGGTTCCTCACTGCCCAGCTCTCCAGCCTGTCCAGGTCTCGCTGAACGACAGCGCAGCACTCCTGTGTCTCTGCCACTCCTCCCATCTTTGTGTCATTGGAGCATTTGCTGAGGATGGACACTATTCCCTCATCAGGGCCATCAATGAAGATGTTAAACAAGATCAGACCCGACACGACCCCTGGGGAACACCACTAGTCACAGGTCTCCAGACAGACTCTGATCCACTGATCACCACCCTCTGGGCCTGGCCCATCAGACAGTTCTTGACCCACCTCACCCTCCATTCTCTATCCTACACTTTCTCAGCTTTGTTATCAGCTTTGTTACCTGTCCTAACCAATAAATAATGAATGTAATGCAACTTATTTTAAAATTTATTTTCAAAGGCACAAAAATGAGCAAGGCACATGACTTCCACAAAGGCAGCTAGAACTGGTGCATGAGAGGGAAGCCAGATCTAACTCGGGTCTTTTTAGGTCCTTCCTCCAAGCACGCTACTCCACACAAAACAAAATTACTCCAGTTAACTACCCTAAGGCTAACTAAATTAATCTGCATTTTGCAAGTCTCGTGCACTCAGTTAGTTGATCCTCCATACATCATTAAATCAGATGCTAAACTAACTCAGGAATTCCTTCTCATCCTCTGCTGTACTTAAGGTATCAGGCTAGCTGAACAAAAAAGGGAGGGCTGGAAGACAGAAGAAATGAAGAGTAAAAGATGGGCTTTTCAGCACAGAGATGGTGTCAGCACTGGCATAAAACACACCTGGGGAACAGATGGGCCTTTTCCAGCCCCCCACTCACTGGTGACCAATGGAAGTACACTGGAACATCAAAGCAGCCTGATGGTGTCTTTCGAACAATAAAACACAAGTTCCTGATGAGTTTCCTATTCAGACTTGACTTCTTTTTCTAAACAATAAAAACTATAATTAAAAGCAGGAATCTTTTTTCCTGATTCACTGGGCTTGCAGTCATTCCCCAACAGCTGCCTGACGTACAGCAGAAAGGAACGAAGCCGCACCCCATTCAGAACACCTGTATTCACAGGACGTATTTTCACACAACTCTTAACCTCACTTTTAGGATTTTTCCAATGTCCCTTCACAACCTGACATAATTTAACAGCAAAAAATATCTCTGGGTCAGCAACATGCCATTATTTACACAGAAAGATGCACATTCTCCTCAAAAATATTACTAATTTTCCATTATAAATCAATGTCTCCTTCCTCCAAAACCTGTCAAAAGTGTCAGTGACACATTTACTAAAATTTACAAGAAATGCTCCTTCTGTTCTTTCCATTCTCTCCTTTCAACTAACACAGGAGCACAAAGAGGGGATTACATCTTTGAAAGGAAAAGGAATTATATACTGGGAATGAATAACCAGCCAAGGAAAAGTATTTTCTCTAAGAAGGATGCTTTCCAAAATTTTCCTGGGAGACAGGTATCCTCAGCTGTCTCGGGTCACTGAGCAGGCTGTCACTGCACCAGTGTAATTCATGAGCATGTAGAAGATATTCAGGGAGCGTCATAGGTTAGAGCAGAAGAGCAATATTGCTACTGCTGAGCTGGGGTACAAAACCTGCTTTGTATTACTTTCAATAGCAACTTACCTGACTCCATACATAGAGAGACAAAGTAGTGATGGGTTTAGGACAGATTTGGCATTTTTAAATTAGCTATGTAACTAAGGGCCCTTTGCAGTGAGCTTTCATTATACATGGAACATGAGCTTTCCTCACAACAGGAGTTTTTCTTCTCCAAAAATGCCTCACACATTTTGATGCTGTACAGTAATCTTCAGTGTGAACAAGGGCTCTAATTTTAAAATCTGGTGCAATTCTTTTGAACTTTTAATAATTATACTGTAGACTTTTTCTTCATATAGAACAGAAGCAGAATTTCGTACGAGTGCTAAACAAGGAAAAGTCCATATATTATTGTTACTACACACTGAATTGGGAAACTACTAGAGACTCCTTTTCCTGAGACTCATCAAGGAGCCCATCTCACTTCATATACAGCAAAAAGAGAAGCTGCCAAAAGCAGGAATACCTGGAAAGCAGCCAGTAAAAAGTAGATTTTGTGCAGAGTTGTAGTACTGTTACTTCAAAAAGAAACACAATGCATTGAAGTGTGACACAAGACCTTCCCCTCCCAGGTAGTAAGCAAGATGCAACAAGAACAAAATCTGAGATGACAAATACAGGAGGTATGACATTTCAAAACAGTCCAAAGGATGACTTATTACTACTTACTTGCTTATAATTCAAAGGGCATTCTCCATCACAGCAACTCTAGTTTGTGTGCATCAGTGATGTATTGGGTACTAACCCACAGAATAAACAGAAAACTGTTTTGAGCCACAGAAGCTAAACAGACAAAATTAATTTATACCAGCAACTTCAGAAAACCCCAATTTTCTCCTTGCTTGGCACAGGACCGTGAGAGGATGTTCGTTAGCTGTTAAACACTCAGTGCATCTTTTGCAATCAGTGGAATCTCTGCACCTTTGAAAGAGAAACAGGTCACTTATTTGGTGGTCAAGTAAGTCACCAAGGATGTTTATTTTCTCAGATACGTCAGTTGCAGGTATGCCATCGCTTTACCACTGCAGATGAGATTCCTTTGAAATTCCTTTTAGCTTTATTTGTTCCTCTGTTCTTTCTAAGCAGTTGGCAATAAACACCTAAGATGCTCTGAAAATAACGACTGGCTATTGAAATAAACATTTATAGCTACTGATACAGAATTCAGTTCCCCTGTTTTGCTTTATGGAGCTTTAAATTTACATAAAGATTTAATTTCTTTTTCAGAGTCTTTCACAATAGCTTTTGGACAGTCTTGATCTGGCTCGTTTTTAAATAATGTCAGGAGTGGTCTATCAACTGCAGAGAAGTGTGGACCACTCCGAACCTATATATATTCAAAGCAGTCAGAAATCAAGTTAAACAAATTTTCCATTATGGAGGTCTACATATCATCCAAGAGCCAGTAAGACTAAGGGAGAGAGAGTCTCACCTCCTTCTTTCACTCCCTCCCACTGCCCCCAGGGGTAAGTCTGCAGTTTGAGTCTGCAGTAATAATTCCAGTATGAAAATCATGACTGTGGTCCAAACCCCTTACTTTCACATTCTGTGACAAAAATCCCTGATATCACAGTATGAAAAATATTTGATGGTTAGAAAGACTTTAGAAATGCACACAACACACTTTGTACCTTACAGCTCACTCATCACCAACCCCTGTGCATGCTGAGACTTCAGAAAGATGTTACGATGAGATATTTGTTGTGAGCGTGAGGTCACCTCATCTGTAGGGAGTGTAATTTAATTTATTTATCTATCTAGATACTTATGTGGCTACTTTACTGTATGACTAAGGCACTTCACAAGCAGCACCGAATTTCTCCAAGAAATACCATTGCAGATTAAGCACAATTATCTCCAGTTGTGAGCTGAAGAACTGATAGACAAGAGATATTCCCAAAATCACAGGTTGGCTGTGGCTCCTCCCATGCTGCCTTGGCTAAACAGAAAGCCAAAAAGCAGCAGTAACACAACCTTCTGCTTTTCAAGTTTGAGACAAAATAATTACCTCTAACTGAAAAAATCTTAAAATGTTAAGAACACTAAGATTTTTCTGTATCATTGCACCACAAGTATCTTAGTGTGCATTTATCCCTAATGCTGCTAAGAAAATGCTTATTTCCTATTTTTTCCGCCAAGCACTACTGCTGCTAGGGGTAGCTGTGTCAGGGCTGAGCAACACCGGCTGTTCATCGTGCAGAAATAATTCTTCAGCAGCTCATATTCAGTTTATTGCACTTAGGAGCAAAGATGACGTCAGTCTACCATTTAGGAGGTTTTTTAGCATCCTGTCCCAAATGATCAATTTTCATTAATTTTAAATCCAAGATTTTATGTCATACTGTTTCCTGGTAAAATCTAGAGAGGTGACTACAGAAACGTAGGGATGATGTAGGGATGAGAGGGAGTGAAACCTAACAAAGAAGTTGCATACTTGAAATCATTCTTTTCTTTTTTTTCACCCTTTTTTTTTTCTCTACTTCCCCCCCCCCCCCTTTGGGNCCCCCCCCCCCTTTTTGGGGGTGGAGTGGGTGGGAGGAGGGAAGGGTATCAAACAGTATAATAAAGAAATACATTTCCTTACAAACTACTGCTTGCTCATTGCCTCTGACCTTCACAATACCATAATGCTAATCTTTCTCAATTTTCATCCTAGACCTTTAGGAAAAGAATCAATTTTAATACTAGAAATCCCACACCATAAACAGCCTGATGACAACAGAAATAACACTGCGTGTTTACAGCTTCATTTTGATGAGCATTTTGTTTCTTTGGGAATATAAAACACAGACTTCATGGCTAGTACTAACAATCTATCAGGATGCTTTTGTACCAACTGACTATGAAAACAAACAGAAACAGATTTAGGAAGGAGTTTCCCTGAAGGCAGAATTCTGGGACCCGAGGGGGTGATTTGCTTACTCAGTAATACTGTCCACTCACAAGAATCACCTGGTCATTCCTAACTAACCGTGTCCATACTCTACTAACCATCATCAGCTGAACAAGCCATCCCGCTGTGTTTCTAAGCTTATCACAGTTGGGATGAGATAAGAGTTTTCACCAGTATTTACTAATTCAATGTCACTTTCAGTCTCCGCCCCCACAACAGATTCATCACTTACTGCATTCCTGAGGGATCCAAACATCCTGGACCCATTCCTTTCTTCCCATCATCAGCTGTGGAGAAACATCCACGAGCAGTAGACATTTACTACATTTGGGCACAACACAAATGATGGCACAAGAAAATTTGCATCCTTTTATTGCTTCCTTTCTCATACATGAGCTCACCTAAAAGGTAAAAATGCTTTCCTTCCCCTATGTGCATCCTTTGACTACAGAATGTGCATCATCCTTTAATTTCTTATGGCACTCCACAAATCCTCTCGATGCGCTAGTAGATCAGTACTACCATTTTACTAACTCTCACCAGCAAACCTTAAAAGGCTGCAAAATAGGATGATGCCATACTTTTGATGTAGACAGTTACAGCTCCTTCCTTCACAAATGTGGCTGCCTGCATGCACTAGATAACACAAATGGACTTGTTTATATCCTTCATCTTTCCCTTTCAACAACGACAGGCTCATCATGTTTCTTTATTATATATTCTGGGTTCCTCTGAAGTGCAAAATATACTAAATGCATGGTAACTTCAGCAGGGCTGTGTGTTACTGGAGTTAGCTTCAAGTCAGTACCTCCATTCTCAGCCTCTGGCTTTCCTCCTTAAGCCTGCCGCTAAGGGTTAACACTTACACCCAGCTCTGGTGTTGATACTCAATGGCCAGCAAGTTGCTGTGTGACCCTGGCTACATAATTACAATTACCCATCCCATCTTTTTTACTTGTAAAGATCTCCTAATTCTCAGACAGGGGAAGCCACTCACTCAAAACACCAAATATTCTTACAGCAAGCATGCCAAACCCTGTGATGAAAGCCTCTACAGAGGTGTAAAGTGATAGTAAAATGATGCTATTAAAGTGCATATGAAGATACCGTCTCATGAATTTCTAAGCTGCTTCTTACCCCTGGAGAGGACCTCAGAACCAAGAAATGATGCTGCAAGAAAACTATCAATTACATGAAGGGTACAATAGCAGTAAGGGCTTTTTTTTTTTTCCCCAGCTCAAGACTGCACCTTTATTTTTTTCCTCAAGCATTAACATACAGTATTTATGACATTTTTATAGTTCCTGGTATCAATCAATACTACAGGTAACAAGGAAGGTCTTTTTCCTCCAACTGAATGAGATCAAACAGTGAAAATAACTCTAGCAATGGAAAAAAAAAAAGAAAAAAGTACTAAAACACCAACAACCTAACTTAGCTCTAGTTTATACATCTGACATTCATATTCTTAACTTCCTTTTCCTCTACAGAGAAAATGCCTTTATCTTTCTACCAAAATCATTTGAGCTGCTGTGCAGAATAACTCCAGTTTAATACTAAAGTCATAACAGCCTTGGATGCATGCACCCAAAGCAAGACCGTCCCCAAACTGCATGTCCTGGAGCTACACTGCCTGTCCCCAACTAGCCTAATATTATACTGAGTACAACATCATATGGTATGTAATAACCCCTTTGGTTAATTTGGGGCACCTGTCCTTGCACCATCCCAACTTCTAGTGGAAATTATCCCTGTCCTAGCTGAACCCAGAACACCCATCGTCCAGCCAAACTGAGAGCCTACCCAGAGAGCTACCCATTTCTAACATTTCCGCAAAGCGGAGGTATGCGGATACATATAGCTGGGCAAATTGATTTTGGAATCAGGCTAGACCTAAAACTAAATGCTTTGTGACAGCTGTCACTATTTGTCTTTCATGCATCAGAGAATGTCAGTCCATACTATGACATCAGCTGAAGAACACAGAACCTTTTGTCTAAGCTTCTGTCTAGTCCAGTGCTTTCATGACAACTTTGTGCACATCTCATACCTTATAGCTGGCAGGAGGTTAGAAGTGAAATTACATTTGCACCACTACATTGCCATCTTCCTGCCAAGACTATAAATACTCAGAGGGACTCAGTTAACTTTGATGAATAAAATCATGGAATCATGGAATATCCTGAGTTGGAAGGGAACCATAAGGATCATCAAGTCCAACTCCTGCAACAGAACAATTCAGAAGCAATGTCCAGATCTTAGAACCTACTCCAGAGGCTTTTAACTACCTCTGTGGATTTGCAATTCTTTGATAAGAATGATAGTTCTTATTGTCTACCTACACACAAATGCTACACACACCTCTTCAGAGAAAGTGAGACGTAACAGCGCTTCCTCGTTTCCTTCTCCAATATGCCAACTAGGCAAAAGAAAGAAAAAATATCCACCGTCTCTTCTGCAGAAAATACTTCAAGTACATATATCAAATTAATATAACAAATCACTGCTGATAGCCACAAAACATCAAACTCCACTTACTTGGGTTAGTAGGTCAAGAGAGGTCCTCCTCCCCCTCTACTCTGCCCTGGTGAGACCACACTTGGAGTATTGTGTCCAGATCTGGGCCCCTCAGTTCAAGAAGGACATACAACTCCTTGAGAGAGTCCAGTGCAGGGTCACCAAGATGATGGAGTGGAACATCTTCCTTATGAGGACAGGCTGAGGGAGCTGGGTCTCTTCAGCTTGGAGAAGAGGAGACTGAGGGGTGACCTCATTAATGTTTATAAATATGTTAAGGGTGAGTGTCAGGAGAAGAGTCAGGCTCTTCCTAGTGATCGCCAGTGATAGGATAAGGGTCCAAGCTGGAACATAGGAAGTTCCATCTGAATGTAAGGAAAAACTTTCACCTTGAGGGTGACAGAGCACTGGAACAGGCTGCCCAGAGAGGTTGTGGAGTCTCCTTCTCTGGAGACATTCAAGACCAATCTGGGCACGTTCCTGTGTGACCTAATCTAGGCGATCCTGCTCGGGCAGGGGGGTTGGACTAGACTTCTTTCGAAGTCTAACTCCTATCATGTGATTATGTGATACTTTGCTCATTATCAGAGGAGCAGACACTCTCCATTAGACCGAGCAACTTTGTCAGTAGCCTACATGCCAACTCTGAGTTTAGGAATATGTTCATGTAGGTATACCACATACAACTGATTGTACCTGGAGATGAGGCTAAACTGTAAAGATACCACAGAACACAAAACACAACACCCCGCAAAGTGTCAGCATGTCCAATGATTTCATGAGGCAGCAGGTACTTGTGGACAGGCATCTGAAACACTGCATCTGAGGACAGAAAAGCAGCATACCTGTCCTAAGCAGAACACTGCTGCAATATAGCAAATCAAGATAGCTCAACCTTTTCATCCTTCTTTCCAGAGTAACCAGCTTCAAAAGTCTAAGAATCTATGCAGTAAAAATGTGTTCACATTAGCTTGGAAATGGACATGGGATGTAGCTGCAATTGCTTGTGCTTCTGCCAAGCATTGCTGCTATAGCACAGATCTCTTGCTAATGTCTTTAAACTATGAGCACACTGAAATTACTCTGCATTGATTTTAAAAGCACACTAATGTCTCCAATTTGTAAGTAGAACAGCAGTGCTATGGATCAAGAAGTCACTACTCGAGCCAAATACAAGTATGCAGAGAACAAGTAAGAAAATATGTCTTCAGGTTTCCATATGTTAAAACCGTGGACTTCAGCACCCATTACATTGTGCTTTATGTCACTCAGATGGCACAGGAAAAGAATTGCTGAGTGACAGCAGCTTTACTGCCACACACTGTCAGTCAGTACACACAGAACTGAAGATGACTTGCAGGTTCTTCCTTCTGCAACATTAAGAACTGCAGACACAGAAAAGCCACTTGTTTGACACTGCAAGCCTCTCACATGTGGCCTTACAGGGGAAATGGTATCAAAAGCTCTAACCATTGTGTCTTGAAAGTACGACAGAGGAGCACGATGCTGAACGAGCAAGCGATAATTACTTGATATAAGTTTCTCTCTATATACTGTACACACCATTTTATAACAGCACAGATCAAGCTTCCAGTGAACTGCCAGGACAATGAAACTAGAGAAGTTACATTTAGTCATTTCTGGCTCAGAACACCAGAGATATTTTATGGTTAAATTTATGGTGCTTACAATAGCATACATCTGAGAAATGGGCAGCAAGGGGTTTGGTGTGGGGGTTATGTTTTTTAAAAAAGAATCTCCCATTAAAGTCAGACTCTGACACCTTTGTATTCACACCTGAGCACATGTGTCCAGCACCCAAATGAAAGGCTTATTTTTAATCCTGACAGCTTCCAAGATGACACCACTGCCTCTAAGGGATGTGCTAGGCTTCCTGGCTTTTGCCTCATCCACAGCAGTCGACAATTCTCCTGCCTACGAGACGCCCAGCTGGAAATAACACCAGCACTGCACCGGATCTGCCCAGGCCACGCAGGAGGTTACAGAGGTGGCTCTGGGTAGCCAGGGATGGGGCACATGCATGTCTGCTCAGCTGAGACCCTGCTCCAAGGGAAGAACACATCAGCCTGCTTTCTGATTCACAACAGGGGTGTCTTGAAGCGCATCAGATATCGTGAAGGAATGTCTTCTTCAGTGGCCCCTGCAGGTGGACACAGAAAGATGTCCTCCCCTGCAACCAATGCCAAAAATTGCATTTGCTCTGTCGTTGTGGTACAAGAAAAAGAAGTTGCTGTTGCTGCACTCTACACAGGCAATGGCTGCAAGGCACTTAATTTTCCAATTAATTAGATCCTAACTCTAAACACAGAAGTTATTGATGTGTCAACACAGGCAAATTAAACAAATCTCCACATAAAAGCAGGAGAGTTACTTCTTCCACTCAGTAATGATTGATGGCTTCTGGTTTTTGTATAAATAATGGCTTCTGTGAGAAGCAATGCCACTGCAGCTCAGCAGCCATACAGTGTCATAGTGTTGTGCAAGGTACCTTCACGTTTTTACTAGCAACACATCCCTACAAACCCAACTACCTCTTTGCTTCAGCTGTAAAATTGCCATGTTTTGCACATGCATGGTTCATCTAAGCATTTGCTGATACATTTACCTTCCAAACATGATTTGGTTTCCTCTTTGTCGAACGCGGAATGAGATCAATTCAACAGTTAAAGACAGATGATTGATCTTTTTTAAAGCTCTCAGAAAAACAGAAGCCAACTGCCCCCTGTCAATTGCCATCAACCAAGACTCAAAGTACTCAAAGAACCCAATACACAGCAGTGAACTTGCTACTTGCCATTAATTTTACATTTTGGCTGGGTGTAGATCATTAGACTCCATCAAATTTCTTCACTACAGCCTTTAAGACGCAAGGGCTGCCTACTTCTCCTTCATTTGCAGTGATAACCACAATGGGGACTATTCCTGGGTTCTATCAAACCCTACCAAAGTAATAAACCTGGAAGGGAGAGTTACAGGAAAGCTAAAGCAAGTGTTAGCTGGGAAGCTTGTATGTTGTCAGAGCAGTTCTTCCCTGTCTTTTATTATGGTAAGCATACATACACACATACGCACACACATACACAGAGTTGGCAAGCACTATAAAGAACTGTTGCAAGCTTCTTCGTAATGCTGGCCTCAGTTGGGTTTTTTTTTTAAGCTATCTAAATTACCAGCCCTGGGTAGAAAGCTTTAACTAGTCTACTTCCAAAATTTGCTGTGAAGTTGCAAACTCACTGGCAACTGAGGCATTGCAAACAAAACTACTCATAAACCATCAATTTTGCTGTGCAGATATTACAGGGCACTGTTGTGCTGTGCAATCCCTGAGTTTGGAATACATGGGCATTCCTACAATTCCCCTACCTTGCTCATATATCACTCCTAATCACAGAATGTCAGGAGTCAGAAGGGACCTTGAAAGATCATCTAGTCCAACTCCTCTGCCTGAGCAGGATCACCTAGATTAGATCACACAAGAATGTGTCCAGATTGGTCTTGAATGTCTCCAGAGAAAGAGACTCCACAATCTTCCCTTAAAAGGAAAAAAAACAGCAATAAGATACCAGAAATTCAGCCCTAAGTGGAGAACGTAGGTTTCATGCAGCTGTAAATGAGGTTCTTAAGAAAGTAACTTAAGAAATGGGTTGGTTTTTGTTTGGGTTTTTTTAATCCATTTAGTGCAGACAGCCATGAAACCAAGGCACTGTCCGGTCTTTCAGCATTTAAACTGTAAATGAAAACATGTAGGGATGGGGAGGAGCCAGATGGCTCCAGGGGTGTCAGGCTGGTCAAGGGATATTCTGTCTTTCACCTTATCTAGGTCAACAGATTGAAACAGACTGAAAAAAATCACCAGCTGACAGGAAAGGACCTGCCAGCCCATGCCAGACTTCATGATGCCCACAGCAACTGGTAGGTTTTCTAACAGCTAATCAGCAATACCAGGGGATAGAGAAACACAAAGATGGCCACCGTTCTCTCAGGAACATTGTCAGAGTGCAGAGTCAGATGAACAAGTGTGGGAGGCTTTGCTTGACAGAACCCAAACTCCTCTGTTCTGCAGACAAAAGCCTGCTTACACTGAGGCTAACAGACAGGCAACTTTTCATCAATACTGAAGGCTTCAACACAGAAGGACAGAAGGAAATTGCCACTGCAGCAAGGTGGAAAAACAGCTCAGCCCTTTACCCTGCCAACACCATCTTACCCACACGTTCCCCAAACTCTAGCACACTCCACCCAAGACAGATGAAGGCTGGTTCAAGTCAGTTCTTATTTCAACTCTCTAAAACTGTCTAAAAGCTCATCCTCTCTAAAGGATTGTTTGTTGTGTAAATACCAGGAAATACTACTTTTGCCCTGTACAACACTGGGTGAAAGATCATCATACATCTCAGTTCCAGCACATACATGGCTTTAAATCCTCTCTGTGTATACAGCAGATGCAGGAGGGGCAACACAATGGTTCTTACAAACCCATTTGATTAGAAACCCCTCCTCTGGGCATATATTACAGTAGTCACAAATAAGTACGAATGACAGCAAATGCTGTAAGAATCCATTCCTACAACACTTGAGGGAAATTTCATTCCTTCTCTGCTTCACTATGCAAGTTTTAAAGCCCTCCTTGCTGCAGAATAGCCAGCCACCAAGTTTCCTAACCCCAAAAGCAGCAAAACTGCAGCTTCTGACTTTATGGGAGCGCTACAGATATGCAGCACGCAGTGGGGGCTGGGCAGAGGGAAAGTAGAGGGAGGCTGTGATCCAGCTTGTAAGCAGCAGAGCAGAAAAACACAGAGCAATAGCAGCTTTTCCAGAGCCCACTAACACACAAAGTGCTTGGCTTTGTATGTAGATGTACCCCATAACTTGCAGACATCAGATTCAGCACAATTTCCCACCCCCCCAAAAATGCTAACTTGCTCCCTTCTGCAGCTGGGGACTGGATTACCCAGCAGCCTGCTTCAGGGTGTGGGATTAAATCCCAGGCAGTGTCTGATCTTGAAGGATTTCAGAGCTATACATTAGCCATCCTGAAGTACACACTCTAGATACTGGGCAATTGAGTTGTTTCCTAGTATTAGAAAGTCTCCCAGAGAGAACAGTAACAGACACATCGTATGTAGCACAGTATACAATGGGAACTGCAGCTTGCAATGAATTTTATCTTCCTGCTAATTCAGATATATTCAAGGATCTATACAACTGAAGACAGTAGTTAAAGTAGCTTAAAACTGATCATAAAACCCCATGAAAATACTAAAAATTGTATTTAAAATGTTTAGAGACTTTCATTTCAAGATGCTGCTAATGTGTATGACAGATGAGCACTACATTTGGTATTCGCTGGTACTTTCTATTTTAGATATCTCTATTATCTACACATCTATATATACTCTCTATACATCTATTTCCATTCATTATCTACTCTATACATCTCTGGTATTCCCTCTTCTACACATTGCTATTTTCTGTTATTCTCTTGGAAGGTGCTGACTAAGCATCTGCTCTTTTTGTGAAACAGATTTCAAAAGTAACACAGCACTTATTTGTTCCTTATCATTCTGTAAAACTTGTTGAAAGGAGCCTGTAGCCAGGTGGGTGTTGGTCTCTTGTCCCAAGAAGCAAGTGATAGGACAAGAAGAAGTGGACTCACATTGTACCATGGGAGGTTTGGATTGGATAGCAATGAAAAATTTTTCACCAAAAGTGTTGTCAATCATTGGACCAGGCTGCCCAAGGAAATGGTTAAGTCACCATCTCTGGAGTTATTCAAAAGATGTGTAGATGTGATGCTTAGGAACATGGTTTCCTGGTGGATATTGAAGTGCTAGATTAAGGGTTGGCCCCAATGATCGTAAAAGTCTTTTCCAACCAAAATGATTCTATGATTCTAAAAATACCAAAACCAAAATAAAACTCCAAACAAAAATACCATTCACACATACAATCCCCTAATTTATTTTTAAGTAATATATTTTGGATTTTTTTTTCTGTCTTTACTATCCACCCAGTACCTTTTAACTCCTGTTTTTAAGCTCTTCTCCAAAACTGCAGGACTAATGCTTTGTCTAGTTCTGTGGGTTTGAATTACCACGTGACTCTGGAAGCAAGGTCTTAAGATAACTCCTGAATGACTGGAGATTCAAAGTCACAATATTTGGCAATACTGACATCTTTCAAATTCTAACCACTACAAATGCTATCTTATCCCTTGATGATAGTCATCCCATCCATCTTACTGGTTTCAAACGGAGCTTTATTTCAGTCAAGGTAGATACCATCATTAGATGTCTTGTATCTACCCATACGGTGCTATCATACACACACTTTCATAATAAAAATGAGCTACTTCATAAAAAGAATTTATTTTGGATCAAGGAGGCAAAACAATAAAACCAAATCAGACTAATGCTGATGAAACAAACAACTCACAACGAACATGCATTGCTGCAAGGATTTAATAGAACTTGAGGGTTTTTTTCATAACTTTAAGAGACTTTTTCAAAGAATCCATTTTTCTTCCTGGTTTTCCATTCTCTGCATCTCTGCTCACTGAGCCAAGATACTCTATAAGCATCACAGCAAAACATATCTTTCTAAAAGTTTAAACCTTAATATTTGCATAACACAAACAAACGGAAAGTTGGTTTCTTGGGTCGTTCAGCTGCTCAGTAATGTGGCAAACTAAAGAATCAGAACGGAGGACAAGAATCATAAACTCACAAAAACAGAGTCTGAATAGCTGAACTGAAAATATGCTGGCTTGCCTCTCATCCAAAGGAAATAACCCTATAATCTGCTAGATGGCTCCTCTCCATAAGTTAGATAAAACTTAACTTCTACTCAGCAGTCAAAAAATAAATGTAGACCTGCGTTTTAGACAATAAAAGGAGCACTAAGAAAAATGAGGTGAGCTCTCATAATTCATCATAAATACTGTAACATTGAAAGCATTATTATGTTCTTTAGACTGGGCTACTTCAAATGTCACTTCTAGGTATGGAGGCCATGAGATGCCAATGGGAAAGAGATATACAACCTACCTCACTGCCAGGTGTGTGCTGCAGTTTGCACAAAATGACTTGCCAAAGCACTTTGCTCTTTATATTTGGCAGCTAAAGAAAGGAAATAACAAGTTGGGGGGAAAGAGGAAGGGGAAAGGGGGAAAAGGGAATATTTTTTCAGGACTAAATTTACATAAACTGGCATCATAAAACGTAACTATACTTTAGCACACCAAGATAAACAGCAGACGTGTTCATGGCAAGTGTTCCCCAATATCACAAATAGTAAGATCACCACAGTAGCTGGAAGAGAGCCATTTTTGCAAGCAGGTGGTTTGGAGAACAGCCCAGGGTTCTCTTCTCAAGACTCTTCCATTCAGAGGATATTCCTCTCAAAGTACCAACACTAATTGGAAGCTAAGAGCTCTTTTCTCCTTGTTTTCAAAAACAGAGGACAAAGCGCAGAAAGCCAGCCCACCTAAGCTGCTTAAAAGCTCTTTAACATTTTCATTAGTTGCTGGGTAGCTGCAGTGATTACAGCACTCACAGGTTATGTGGGATGCACCATCCTTGCACTATTTCACCACACATGCACACCCAACATACAGTGGAAAATTAATAAGGAGGCCAAGATGGGATGACCTTCACTGCCCAAAGCATCAAATGTAGAGCTCTGGAACAAAGTACAGTTCCCCCTTTTGTGTCCACAGACATTTAAGCAACAATTTTCCATGCTCACCCCAATCCACAAAGAACGTGGTACCAAGAACCCAGAGGTCAAGTAAACACAATTTGTTCCACAGTAGGAAAAATAGGTTCTAATGACTGCAGAGTTTTGCCTGGAGAATTTCTTCTCTTGTTCTGACGAGCTCCTTGCTTGAACACCACCTTTCACAAACTGCTAATCGCAGCTCTGTTCTAACCTGTTTCCCTGCCTCCTTTGGCCTAGAGGCTCATCATGAAGTCCCATCTTCCAAGTGTCTGATCTCCCAAAACAAGCCCTGACTAACTGGGCCTGAATTTACTCTGCATTTGCATCCCACCATGCACAACCAGGCCTTGGTCTCCACTAGTCTCTAGACATTGTTCTGACAATTATATTAAGGCTTCTTTCTCTAGATATGTTATTTCATCAAATAAAGATATTATCTCTTCCTACAAACCTCAACTTAGTAAGAGAACAGCAATAAAGTTGGTAGAAGCAACAACAGTAGCACTGTGTAAGATCCACATAATCAGCACAAAGAACATCAGGGAAAACACCTAACTGCGATGCTGCATTTGCGACATAAATTGAAGAACAGTCTGCCCATTCAGACACCACGTGGAATTTAAGAAGGCAGCGCATAATTAACCAAGCTGGTCTTGGCTAGGATGCCAGGATTAGCACTCCAACACATCTGAAAAATGGCCAGGGAGGCTATTTTACATCTCATCCAAAAGAAATAAACCCATCATCTGCTAGATGGCCCCCAAACACTATGTCAGGCATAATTTTTACATACGTTTGAGAAAAATACCTTTATTGATCTGCCTGAGTGACTTTCAGCATCAATGCATCCCTTAGTAGTAAACTGGACCAGCATGAACCCAGACAAAAAAAAAAAAAGTGTTCTTCCCTGGTTCATAAAAAAAATACCCTCCACTACCTCATTTTTTCCTTAAATTTCTCAGTCAGTTATACACAGATATTAAAGGAAACAGTGACCTAATTTTGACACTGTGTTTCATAATGTAAAGATAACCTAATTCTTCACTAGTCCCAAAACCCATCTTCCTGATAGCTGACCTTCTCTCTAGAGTATTTAATATTACTGTTGGCAAAAAGAGGATCAAACAAAATATGCAAATTGGAAATTACGCAAACACAGAAAAAGAGCATGGAATATTTTAAAGCGTACCTCTGCATCCTAAGATATCGGCAATCCTGCTTCAGTATGTACTGAGATATGAGGCTATGAAGGAAAGTTAGTTTCTTTCCATGATATAATGCTGCTTAACTGCTTAGATGCACATAATTTTTTCAGCAACAACAGGTATTGGACCCAAATAGGGTCAAGAAACATCTTGTTACAACAGTTGCACCTGCAGTTGGCAAATGAATATAGTGAAAAACATTTGGCAGATGAAAATACAATAGATTCCTACTGTATTATTAATCTGATCAAAAGGGGTTTATATAAGTGAATAAAAAACCATCTTGGCTACTAAGATATAATTTTAACAGAAAACCACTTTGAAAAGAAAAATAAAACCAGACAAATCAGTCAGTACACAGAATTTTTTTTACTGAGAGTTGTAGAACACTGGAACAGGTTTCCCGGAGAGGTGGTGGATGCCCCATCCCTGGAGACGTTCAAGGCCAGGTTGGATGAGGCCCTGAGCAATCTGATCTAGTTGGGGGTGTCCCTGCTTCTTGCAGGGGGTTGGACTAGATGACCTCTGAAGGTCCCTTCCAACTCTAACTATTCTATGATACTATGATTCTATGATACACAGATCACCCTATACGAGTGGCTTAAAAGAATGGAGGAAGGAAAGGCAGGGAACGGTCATGGATGATTCCAGGAACAGGCTAACTGTATGTGCTCATTAACTGCAGGTAATGAGTAAGGAAGTACCTCTGTGCAGCATGACAACCAGCATGAAGCATGAGTGTTGTCAGAGGCCTGCTGTTGCTTCAGTAATGAAGTGCAAGAAGTGAAGGTAAGAATTAGCTTCTGTCTCTCCTGTGTTACTAAGAATACAAGTAAAAAGCGCTAATTTCACTTAGAGGAACATCGTGACTATTACACCACCTTACACACAATCTTCGCACTCAGATGACCATGAAGCTGTTTTCAGCCATCATTAAAATAACTGGATTATTTTATTTCAGAAAAACATTAACAATAACACCAACTTTATTAAAATGGTGACTACCTACCTACCTTTTTGGATTGCTTCCTAGACAGAATGCTTTCTCAACATTCACGCTTCAGTTTTGCAACCTTCCTCCCTGTAGAAGGCCACATGTGTTCACGACAGCCTCATACTACACAATGCCTGTGAATTTGACTTCACAAACCTCAGTGCACTGCCTTTGAGAAGTACTATTCATCACTCCCAAAGACTTCTTTCCAATGACGTCAAGGGCATACGCTCCCAAGGAGTGTAAAAGCAGTAAGGTAAGTCCCCTGCCATGGTGGTAGAACCTCAAACAAGATGTTTCTTGAAGTTGCAAAATGGCATGTGCTAGGCAAATGCCAGGCATCATAATGAAGACTGATCAGGTCAGCCAACACCCACTATTGGACAGCAAGCAAACGGAAACTCGCTTTCATAAGGACAACCCTGCTACTAAAACCAATGGGATGAAACTTCCAAAATCCTCCAGGCTAACACCTATTACTGTTCTATCAGTAAGCAATGTTGTAACTGAAATATACACACTAAATCCTTTCTTTCTCCTTTGAAATTACTCTCCTCTAACAGATGGTCAGTTTACATGTGGTAAAAATACACTGTAATTAAAAACTCCATTCCTGTTACCCATCCTCTAAGAATATGACAGCTCTGTCTCACTTTTTCTGATGAGTAGATGAGTTACGTGCTTCATTTCTGCTATAAACAGCAATCAGGAAAACAGAAAATACACTAAACTTCCACACTGGCCTTGTGTGGAGGGCCTGGATAACAGATCCCCAGGAAACAGACAGACAGACCATTCATTGAGGTTGGGTGTCGGGACAGACCCTAGTAATCAGTGTGTGAAGTTCATCTACTGGAAGGATTCAGAGAGTGCAATTCATATTCCCTTCACCTTTCAATTACCTTTTATCATTTCAGGAGTTTTCATTACATTTACAATCAACTGCTCAAAAATTAGTTTTGGAACAAAACAATCACTAACAGGAGAGACACTAGCAGGCTTCTGGTTTTAGAAAAGCTCAGGTTTACTGCTTACCCCCTCCTGCAATTCTTCTCCAGCTGGAAAAGCCTACCAGCCTAGCAAAAACAGGACAGCAAGAAACTGTCCCAGATCATTCTGAAAACGAGTATTTCTGATCCATAAGCAAGTCAGTAAAAAGCAGCGCTTTAGTACTACCAGGTCAGACTTCTAGAAAGAAAATTATAATGACAAAATTATTTTATGGGCAGTGATGATATACAATCCCTCTAACAGGGAGCTCTATTTTCCCTTCCAAGCAAATAGATTTTCTGTCATGAGCATCAAAAATTTAAACCACTCATATTCCCTGATGTTTGGTATTGAGCATGGCTTTCTTCCAAAAGGCAATGTCATAAAGCATTATGGAGGTCCAGTGTTACATCGTATCTCAGTTTTTTTGCATTAGCCATGTTTGGTTTGCAATTGTCAAACACACTTTTGTGGGTGTTTTTTTCTGCTAACTCTGATCCTGGAAACATCAGCCTCGAGTTTTAGAGACAAGCTGAGCTATTTTCTTCTGTCACACTTTCACTGATATCAACGCTTTCACAGGCAAGTTCTGTTCTTTGAGAAGTTCTACTGTGCAGGGTCTCCTTAACTCAACAAGGCCACTATTTCCGTGAAACACATCAGATCTGCTCCTGGGCTGGATAAGCCCTAAAAAGAAGAGAAGTGAAAAGCTCTCCAAGCTACCTCAGTCAACAGACATGACTATGTACATCAGAGGTGGACAACTTACAGCATTTGAGCCGTGTATGGCTTGAATGCTTTGAGTGCAGGTAACACTCATGGGTCAGCCCTACCTGGCTACATATCCAAGTTAGCCTCAAGCAGCAACAAAGCAAAGGGACCTATAAGAAGTTGTTTTCACCTCACACTCCTGAATTACTTAGAGAAACCCCGATCAATGCTGAGACTTTTAATTCAAGTCTCATAGGGCTGGAAGAGCTGGACACCAGTAAGATACAAACGGCTTCATTAAGTGTCACTTTCATGCAGCTCTCAGGACAGTAGCAACATAGCTAATAAAATGTCCACTCAACTGCTTGTTACTCTAGTGGTCTGCACATCTATAACAAAAGATAAAAAAGGAAAAAAGCAGAGAGATGACCTACAGCAGACAAGTCCTGACACAGCGCTGCTCTCAGGTCTGCTGTGTTCTCTTGCATGACTCTGGTTAAGATCGTCAAACCCTCTGAATATCAGGTGTCTACCTTGGAATCCTTAAAAAAGGGCTTTTACATTTGAAGTGTCTTAATACTCCTTGTCCCCATCTTCATCTTGGATTTTTTGTTAGCTTTCCTTTCAGGAGGGAATTAACAGAACTTTATTAATTTATTTATTTTACTTAAGGTCATGAAAGGTAGCGGGAACATGCAACTTGCACATACCCAAGAAGCAAACTCAGTATCTCCTAGGTCCTTGGGCTCTTCTTACTTTTGACCCTGCTTTTTGATTTTACTTTTTTTAGTAAATTAAAAAACTTACAAGGTCCTTACAAACAACCACAATATAAGACATTCTGATGCCTTCCTCTGCCAGCATGTCCCAAACCCATTTGGAAAGCACCTTTCTGTGAGCAAATCTATTAAAGGAAACCTCTGTAAAGAAATTGCCTCAAGTTTACAGTTCAGTGATAACTAAGGCAGGATTCTATGCTGTTAGCTTGCACTAGCTTTGGAAAGTCCCCCATGAAGTCATGAACAAATGGAGCTCTTTATGCTTTTTCCATGGGATCACATGGGTGTATCAGTCCAGAATGAGCAGGAATCTCTTTTACAAAACCACACTATTCTGAAAATAGAATGGATTAATTTAAGCAGATCTTCCCAATTCTTATTCTTTGAATAAGAACTATTAAATAAAAACTCGTGTCATTTGTCAGCTGAAATGTATTTTCTATCGCTATTGCTATATTTTAATGACTAGGCTCTGAAAACTTTTAAAAGTCCCTTTCTAATTAATACCTCTAACAGAGATAACTCAGAGTAATGTGACTTAACAGCAACTAAATCAAGGGAAGTTTTTGCTACGTGCCAAAGACATTTAAAATTAAGTATTCCACTAAGTGACAGACAACTCTATTCATAGAAAAAAAAATAATAATTAATAATTTCTAAAACCCCAAACAGTAAAAACAGTAAAACAATATTCATCCTATGAGTCTGCAAATGTAAAGTTCCTTGTCATTAATCACTCAGATGAATCACAGCAATAGTAAACTGAGTGTTCAAGCTAAGATCCATCTCTCTTTGCTTTAGCCATCTACAAAATCACAGTTCAGAAGTTCCAGCAGTCATGTTTACCTGTGTGATATGTGACTACATTAGAACAACTATAGCCTCTCTGCTAACTATGAAGGACACTCTGGGGAATCTCTCAGATACAGCATCCATAGCATAATCTCCACAGCACACATCTTAGTATAGATAGGTAATTAAGGCAAGATGACTCCTGTCCACGAAGCCAGAAAGACAGTGCAGTCTACAAGACATAAAGAACTCTGTCACAAGCTGCTGAGGGCGAGCTTAACCAATCCTCAGTCACTACCATCTGGTCAGTCACCAAACAGGGCATGAGGTATTCAGGAGTTTGAAAACTGACCATCAACCCATTCTTCTTTCAGAGAGCTGACATTGGCAGTGGTAAAGCCCAGACAGTGATGAAAGCTTTTAAAAATTCTACTGTTGATTATCGATGTTCAAGTTCAGGACTTCCCTTAAAGATATTGGTTTGGTGGTTTATTTAGTTGTCCAGTTCACCGGGGTTTTTTTGCAACTGATGGTTCAGGTATCATTTTCTAAAAGTGAATCTTAGGTAGGACTCGAGTACAAGACTTAATTTTCCAAGTACTTGCACAAGTGTTATAAATTAGCAACATTACTGAAAGCAATGAAGTCTAATAAAAAGGCATATTTTAATGGGCTCAAGTACTCAAAAACAATTTAGGCTTATTCTTGAGTGAGCATACTCAGTCCATCTCCAAAGCCAACCCTGGAGAACCAAAACTATTTGCACTGTCTTCTTGCTCTTCCTGAAGGGCTAGGCAAAAGGCTGCATCTGCTCAGTTTAAAGGAGCTGAGCTGTGCCTTATCATTAGCCCAGTCTCAAACTTGATCATGTCATGCCCTCTGTGTTTCTTAACCATTTTTTAATTAAAATAATGGGGCAGTTAAGCAAAACAAGTGCCACAAACACTACTAATCTTTCAAAGGAAAAATAATTCAAGGTTCATCCAGCACAGTGATGACACTGTCAACATCTCAGTGTCAACCTGTGCTCCCAAATTTTTCCTTTCAAGCATATATCCCTGATTCTGCACAATGCCTTTTGTTTTGGCACTGCTGTTCTCATTTCAGACCTAAGACAGGTCATATAAGTCTATATAGTCTATATAATCCTAAGAAGCCATAATTCAACAAGCTTGTTTTTTTTCTCTTCATGCTATTGGGTTTGAATGTTTTTCCTTAGTAAACCTGACCACAACACATCCCGAAGCACAGCTAACCTTGAGCTGACTACCCAGAAAATACACTGCGCCAATGACCAGACATAAATCTGCACTGATATTGCAGCAAAAAGAGCCACCGCTAAAATGAATGTTACATCCAACAGGCTGCAGCCTCAGAAGAACAGACAGAAGTAGGAGACACCACAGGGCAGAAACAGTGAAGGAAGAAGCCTCCCTCTCTTGCCCAAGCTGTGATAAAGCAAAGAGTTATGCCAGAGGCTGTCATTAAAGCAGTATCGCAATTACAGCTTCCAGAACCTTTTACCAATGCATTGAGGACAGAAAAATGGTTTGTGTTTGTTTGGGGTTTTTTTTCAGGAGGTTTTAGAAGCTTCTTTCAACAGAAACTAGAAAAAAAAAATCTACAGATTATCCACTCAAAAATCTGAAGTCACATCAGAGAACTATGTGCATGCCGGCACAGTGCTATCAGATTTATAAAAGCGGTGCCTCACACAAGTGCAAATGAATCCTCTCAGCTTTCTCTGATGGAGGCTGGGAAAGAAAAGCAAATAAGCCAGCAGCTGTTATTCCTCAGAAACCTGATCATCACCTCATCAGGATCTTTGCTTCCACCACTCAGTTAACTCAAATTTTGAATCACAAAAAAAAGGGGAGGTGTGACACTGGCACCTGCAAGGCTGGGTGTGGAGAACAGATAAGTGGGTGTACAGTAAGACAGGACGACAACAACAGCAACGAACTGCGCTGTGGATTCTGACATCAGAAAGGAGCAAGAGTCATGGGGAACAGAGGGGAAGAAATGAAGGATGCTTTTAGCCTCCCTATTTTCTTTCATATTCGTTTAGGATGCACAGTATAAAGCTTTAAAAGACAAAAATATTCCGTGATTCTGTGTGTTCACACTAAGTAACAGACCATAAAGAATTCACAATAGCATTGTTTTCCTTCTTTTATATTAATCTCATGTACATCCTTCTCTAATATGTTTGTTGGAGAACTCTGTAAATCCAGAATCAGGATGTTCTAATTGAGATTGTAAAAGTTCTGAATAATAATAGAAACTATCCAGATCCAAACAACAAATTCTTCCTCTCCAATGTTCTGGCTCCACTCTTCTACCATCCTGCTGTGCTGTAACACTGTCTGTTCTTGCACACTTCTGAGTCTCCAAAGGTGCAGGAACTGGGACAGCCAACAACTAGGGAAGAACAATGAAACAAGATGGGATGCCACCATAAAATCCCAGCATCAGGTATACAGGAGATAAAGATGACCTTGAGGAAGGACAAATCTTTTCCCACTTTTTGCACATCACCTTTTGAGATAAAAAATAAGGAATTCCACAAAGAAATAATAGTTTCATGAGAAACATTCCTGGGTGGGAAACAGAGAAAGAAAATTGCGGTTAAAACCCAGAAAATTTGTAAGTAGCAATTTAAATATCAGTAAAACTACTGATAATGTGTCTAATTGTATGACACAGAAGAAAATTCATCCTTAACTTTCTAATTTGGATTTATGGGAGAAGTATATAATTGAGTGGATCTTCAGCATGTAACATGCAGCAAGTATTTAACCTTTCCAAAAGCCTGCCCTGCTTCAATCAGCATATACCATTTGGTATAGGTTGAGGGAGAACTCATTAAATCACTTGTTTATTATTCACACTACAGGAATGTGAATTCTATTGGCAAAATGAATCAATCAGACAGCAAAGAGCTATTCTCTGGAGTCTACATTCATCAGCCCGACAAGCTGTCACTAAGGATTGGGTTAGGCTCATTACACAGCATCCAACCAGTGGGGAAAAAATTCCCCGAGACTGCTGAAATAGGGAACAGTTCACCCATTCAAAGTTGTCCCCAGAGGCCATTTATTACTGCTCACACACAACTGCAGAAGCTTTTAAGTGAGAAACCTGCATTCTCCGATGTTTCAGACCTGCCTGTGTTGTAGAAACATGTTTGATCCCACCAATTTCTGTGAGGACAAGAAAGATGAAGTATCCTGAAAGAAATACTGTTGGGCTCTAATGCAGCCCTCTCAGGAAAACACATTCAGGATCTTGAAAAAAGACTGAAACTAGGACACATGTCAGAACAGATACTCTGCTGGGAAACATCGAGTTGTCGTGCAGTCTACACTTAAGTAAAACATTTTTTAAAAACTCCAACATTTCTATTTCTAAATATATAATACATTTCTATATTATTTCTTTAATATATTATTATTTTTATGCAGACACACTGTTTTCACGGTTTAGCTATTCCCTAACCTCCCCCATTATAAAGTATCATTTAACAAAATGCCACACATGAGAATGCAAAAAACCCTTACCTTTTTAATTAACAACCAGACAAACAAAACCTCACAACCATTAACCCACCCCAGACCTGGTAAAAATCATGAACTCCTAAAATCTCATGTTTCTGAAATCTCCACCCTGTTAATGAACCTCAACATAACAGAGAAAACAAACACTATCTGGACAGCAGAAGCCTTGATCACACCAGAAATAAAAGCACTGTGGGAGAAAAAAAAAAGCAGTCAGCAGTTCCAATAAATACCGTGAAGCGGTGTAACACATATAGAATGCATAAAATCAATATACTGTACTAGAGAACACAATCACACGGGGCGGCTGTTTGGTTGGGGGAGTGATAAAATCAATGTTTTTGTTCTTGTCAGCACTTGCTCCAACTGTACATTCCAGCTGGATGGAGTTTAAAACAAGGTGTGACGTACAGTGACACAGCTGCAAAGATGGGACAGAAAAACTGCTGAAGGGCTCAAAGAAGCAAAAGTGTTTTAGCTGAAGCTATAGGACAGACTACAAGGGAACGCAGTCAGACAGGAAAACCAATAAAAGGATTAAAGTGTTTAACTGCAGCAATGGGTTATGACTGTAAATGCTCAAAAGTGAGGAAGAAAACATTTCTGTCCTTACACTACAGCTTCCTCATCTCACTGAACTCCACTGTGTGTGGAGTGCTGCGCGTACTGCTGCTCTAAACTTGATACAAAGCTACACCACAATTCACCAGGACGGCATAAACATTAGTATAAGCACTTAAATCCTGCCCCAGGCTGCTCTGGCATGACTATCCAGCAGATCAAGGGATGTGATTATTCCACCCAGCACTTGTTAGATCACACTTGGACTACTGTGTTCAGGTTCAGTCATCTCAGCTCAAGGAGCTGGAGACCATGCAGCAGAGTGCCACCAAGACAAACAACAGGCACAAGGTGCTTCAGGGGAAATTTTAGTGTGGCTGTATGAAAAAATGAGAGCAAACCAAATGAATTCAGAACAATTAAAGGTTGAAACAGATTACCAAGAGCAGTGAAACCTCTCATGATGTAAATAATCAAGGCTAGGTCTGGCAAGGCCTTGGGTAACATAATCTAAGGCCTTGCCAGAAGGTTGGACCAGGTGTTCTACAGAGATTGCAACCAACCTGGAATTTTTTATTATATAAACAGATGCTATGCTAAGTACTGCTAAATAATACTTTTGCAGTAACTTAAAATTAAGAGAAGTTATCGGAGTTTTCTTTCCATTTAAAAACAAAATAAAATAAAATAAAATAAAATAAAATAAAATAAAATAAAATAAAATAAAATAAAATAAAATAAAATAAAATAAAATAAAATAAAATAAAAT
>VXBZ01006321.1:203301-217447 GCA_013399135.1 Heliornis fulica | reverse complement strand
AAAAAAAAAAACAAAACCAAAAAACAACCCTAGGAGAAAAGTCAACAGTAGTGACAGCTTCCACTTCTACCTAAAGGTAGAATTCCTAAGAAAATGGGTTTCCAACCTGCCAAAGTAACAGATAGCTCTATCACACCAAGGTCATATATCATCGCCACCTCCGCAGGTCACTACTATAAGCAGAGTAGATAACACCCAAAAAAACCCTAAACTAACACAAAACTCAGAAAACAAGATCAAAGATAACACCAGCTTTCTGCATTTTAAACTACACCCCACAAGACACAAAACCAGTTTTACACCTCAAAGACTCAAACCAAACAGTGTCCCAGATGCTGACAACAGAAAAAAAGGTCCCACCAGAGAGCTCTATTTATATCCCACCGCTGTAAAGCCCTCAGAGCAAATGCTGCTCTGACAGATGACAAAGTTTCATAGCTTGAGAGGTTAGGGAAAGTAGGAAGAATTGTTACTGTCAAATAGGCAACAAGAAACTTTTTCATCTTACCTCTACCTTCTGCATGTCTTAAATACAGCAGTTTATTTATCATTTACGGAACTAGTTTAAGTGACTTGGAGACATGAAATCAATGGAGAAACATCAAGAGAGAACCCTATAGCAAAGTCTTCACCTTGTCTTTCATTTATTGGATGACAATCTCAAGAAGAGAATTGCAGCAACACTTTGCAGCTGGTGGACAGGTTTAGGATTTATGCTGTGCGTCATGAGAAAACTTCCACCCTTCTAGGTACTTCTGGAAGTCAGGATGATGCTAGACCTCTGGAGTACACAGTCAAATAAAAGCATGGCCTACAGGTCCTAAATGAAAGGAGTTTTGTGCCTGTGGAACCTGCTCCACAAGCATCTGGAATTCAGAGTTGGCTTGCCTGCATCAAGTCGGTCACAAGGCACAGCACATAACAGATGGTCTGTTGCTGAAGACACTTACCAAGGACTCCAGAGATCCAGATTCCATTTCAGTTTAACTTTGTACGAATCTCTTAGTAGGACGCATCTACACCATGGATATAGACAGACTTAAGCTGTCTCTGCCCAAGCTGATCTGGAAATGAAAGTGCTGGAAAAGACTGCTGCAGACACCCAAGCTTGAGGTCGGTGATCAGCAGGATTTCTGAGCTCATGGACAATGCCAGGCACACACAGACAGATGGGCAGAACACAACACAAGCCCACCCATGCTGAACTGCACTACATGTACATGGACTTCCTAGTCCCAGTTTCCAATCGCTCTCAGCCCTCTACCCTGTGCTCCACCACAGATATTCTCTTTATTTTGGTGGCTCAGCTTTCTATCTGTATCAGGAGGGTAAAAACATGGCACATGCTTATAAGGTGTCAAGAGGATAAATATATTTAAGTGGTCCTAAGGCGCTCTGGGATTAGAGCAACAGATGTAATGGCAATTCCTTACTGCAGTGAAAATGGAGGTGGTAGGGCAATTAAAACTCTAAGGAAAGAGCAGTT
Source organism: Heliornis fulica (assembly GCA_013399135.1). Lineage (NCBI taxonomy): Eukaryota > Metazoa > Chordata > Aves > Gruiformes > Heliornithidae > Heliornis > Heliornis fulica. The sequence goes on along the minus strand of VXBZ01006321.1, from coordinate 215,961 downwards.
GAGAACATGATGCTTCGGGATTTTTTTTCTGATTTAACTATCTTTTCATCCAGAGGACATTGCAGAAGAAAAGGCACTCTTTGGGACATAGCAATAGCTAGATGATGCAGAAAAAGGGGCCAGGGGCACAGAAGCACAGGACAGTAAGATTCTTAACCTCCAATTTTGTTCAAAAGTTCTATGAAACAAAATTAGATGTTTAGATTTCTGAAATACAGTCCACTGACAGACAGCTCTCTTACCTGCTTAAGATCATAATTGTTTGGAAACTCTCCAAGACAATATAGAGGAAAAAATTAGTCTTCTGAAGAACCCACACTACTCTGCAGTGACACAGCTACTAACAAAATTAAGTACTCAGCAGCAGCATTTAAAGAAAATTGGGCTTAATACATCAGTCAAGAAGCCCAAAAGAACAAAGCTCTGATTCAGAAGTAGCCCTTCCTGCAACCTTCCTTTTTGCTAAGACAGGAAATTAAGTGAGAAAATCTGATGGAAGAGCACAGTGCTAATTCTTCTCCTTCTGCTTCAGTTTTGCATCATTTCAGACCCAGTGATCATACACTGTGGTATATAGAGATGATTATATATGTTAGAATTACTCCAAGTTAAATAATTTGACTGTTAATCATTCCACACATTACCTGCAGGGTAAACATCTTGGTTTAAGTTACCATCTTTGGCATTACATGTGCAGCATGGTAGAAACGTGCGCACAAGAAACTAATGCCTCTCTGCTAATGACTAGTAATTCGTTAAGCTGATGAATGCCTACAGCTTATAGTCATTTGTCCATAATCTTATCTAAGATCCTTCAATCTTCTTCACCATAAAAAAATTAAAAAACACTAAACCCCACTTATTTTAATAAAAAAATACTTATCAGTCACAACTCCTTAGAGAGCTAGAAATTAATAATTATGTAAGTAACTAATAATAAGCATACCAATTTCTGCTGGTTTTAGTTCCTTGTAGTGACTTTCAATACACATCCACTTTTAAGAATCTACAGTAATGTGCTAATTTCCCAATGCGGACCTACAGCATTAGCAATTGTACCAGAATGCACATAAAACAGAAGTATGAGGGGGGGGAAAAAAAAAAAAACAAAACATACAAATTCAATCCCTGATGCCTCATGACTTGCCAGTGTTACATGGGAAAAAATATGTACAGACTCTCTAGCTCCATGTGCTTTCAATCCTATGTATCCCCAGTGCATTGATTAGAAACAGCACAAAGGGTTTTCGTTCAGGAGTCAGAAGACAGACAAAATGACAGGAGTACCAAGAGCAGCTTGCAAGGACGACCAAGTAGATTCAACAAAAATCCATGGTTACAGAACTCTTTCCATTTGCAGACATTATTAATTCTTCTGACTTCAAAAAGCTAATTCTCATTTACTGCATTTAACAACAAAAACATATTGAACACCAGGAGACAAAGAAAGAAATATAAGAAGAAATGGCAAGCTGGTCATTCTGCACTTCAGATTGTATCCCCTTCCAAGGGATGCAAGGGGTAACCCAACAGCTCTGTGCCCCCAGACAGCACAGAGGCTCTTGGTCAAAAACCAGACAATAGAGCCAGCATGTTAACTCCAGCACTAAACACTCAAAGATAGGTTGAAATTGGTTACTAAGACTGCTTTTAGCTTAGTGCCTGCAGTCATTTCTGTAAAGTGATGCTAAGATGATTAAGTTTTATGTGTCCACTCCAGCAAGCACAACAAACGTTCCCTGTTTAATAACACACCTTCAGCCATGTAAGCTTCCTTTACTTTGGAAGGTGTGGTATGCTTATTTCTGCAATATACTTAAAGCTAAGTCCATGCTATCCGGCAGAATTCCTCCTTGGATTCAGAGTTTCCATGAGCTGCTGAAAGGCTGAAAACTTTATGAATTACGGCATATAAACAAAGAAGCTACCAAGTACAGTGTTATCTGTGACAATTCCACTTACTATTAGGGACACCCTAACTTTATACACAGCAAAACCCCAATTAAGTGAACTTCACTTTCCACAAACTGGACTGCACCCTCCCATATTTTTCGCCTAGGTCTTGCTTTATGTCAGCATCATTTAAATAAGCAAATTAGATGCCTCCTCAGACAGACAGATAATGGAGCAACAAGCACAGGTTTTACTTGCATGAGGAAGATTACAACCCCCTGGACCAGCCTCTTGCAGAGTCTCTCACACAGAAGGAAGCTAGAACAGACAAAAGAGGTGCATGCTAACTAAGAGAGGCCCAATCAAGCAGTTTTCTGAAATGTTGCGCATGTGTCTAGGAGTCCAGAGGCAAGTAAGAAATATTACAGTTATTAAATTTATTGAAAATTAACAACAAGTGTACCCCATGATTATAACCACTCCTTTATAAAAGTTATCATCATTAATTTTAAAAGTTAGGGGAACTAAGGCACAGAAGGCCAAAGAAATTTGCTACAGTCACACAGTCAGAGGATATGAGGAATAGAACTCGAGTCACACATCTGGAGAAAGATTTAACTCTGGGAATATGAGGGGGCATGCATATAGAGGGGAGTAATTTGGTTTCAAATTTGAAATTCTTATTCCACTTCTCACTTTCAATGACTACAAATCTTCTCATATACAAATGATTAAACTACATACAGCAGCTTACAACAGATGTATACATCAAATATACAGTAAAAAGCAAATCTGCTTTTTGAGTCACAAATCAACTCATCATTTCTCTAAAATAAAAGACACAAATGGCTCTCACACTGTCATGGTTCAGCCCCAGGCAGAGACTGAGCACCACCAACCCCTCACTCCCCTTCACAAGGAGAGAAAACAGACCAAACCCTGGGGGTTGGGATAGACAGTTTACCTATAAGGGAGAAATGAGAGGGCAACAGTAACAGACACACCTGTTGAAAACTCAGAATATTTTACCAACCCACAAGACGCTCTGAACCCCACACAGGCCTCTGCCCCACCAGCCCCTTTTATAGGGGCTCATTGATGTCCTGTGGTGTTGGAAACAGCCCCGGCCAACTCAGCTCACCTGTGCTGGCTGATTGGGGGAGTCAGCTCTGGCCTGGCCAGAACCAGGTCACATACCTAGCTACATCTAGAGTAAAAACACTTCCACACTGAAGGAAAAATTTAAAAAAAAAAAACAAAAAACCAACCCTAAACCAACAAATACACACAAAAAAAAATCCCCCAAAACTGCCTGAATAGACTATGGTGTTAGCAAAGTGCAGTTAGTGAGAGGAACACTGTGAAAAATGCCGTATCAGAGGTTTTCCCTATCAAGCTGAAACAGCTTACACCCTAAAAACAGTTATGGGGCCCTCACCAGCTGGACTGACCAGTTTAACTCAGATCTGAAGCAAACCTTGCTATTTTAAATTAAAACTAGTCTCAGGCCCAGGCCTCAAATGACATTTCAATGTTATTATATAATGTGGAGGATTTTTAATGGACATTATTTACATTATCTTCACTAGGACACCAAATTTTGAACTAAATATTACCTTTGTCTCTCTTACCAATCACAACAATGACACAATGACAAGGGTTGGTACCGGGACCAGAATTGTTNGGATGACCATGAGCCAGCAGTGTGCCCTTGTGGCCAAGAAGGACAATGATATCCTGTGGTGTATGAGAAGGGGGGTGGCTAGTAGGTCAAGAGAGGTCCTCCTCCCCCTCTACTCTGCCCTGGAGAGACCTCACCTGGAGTATTGTGTCCAGTTCTGGCCCCCTCAGTTCAAGAAGGACATACAACTCCTTGAGAGAGTCCAGTGCAGGGCCACCAAGATGATAGAGTGGAACATCTTCCTTATGAGAACAGGCTGAGGGAGCTGGGTCTCTTCAGCTTGGAGAAGCGGAGACTGAGGGGTGATCTCATTAATGTTCATAAATATGTTAAGGGTGAGTGTCAGGAGGATGGATCCAAGCTCTTCTCGGTGATGGCCAGTGACAGGACAAGGGGCAATGGTTCCAAGCTGGAACATATAAAGTTCCACCTTAATATAAGGAGGAACTTTTTCACTGTGAGGGTGACGGATTACTGGAACAGGCTGCCCAGAGAGGTTGTGGAGTCTCCTTCTCTGGAGACATTCAAGACCAATCTGGACGTGTTCCTATGTGATGTACTCTAGGTGATTCTGCTCAGGCGGGGTGGGTTGGACTAGATGATCTTTCGAGGTCCTTTCCAACTCCTAATATTCTGTGATTCTGTGACACAACATTTATCTGACAGCCCTCCCCCACCAAGGTGCATGTTTGCATAGATGCAGCAACAGCACTATACCATTTGGAGGGGACACTAAAACTAAAAGCAGTAATCTTCTCACTGCTTATCACACCCCTACTAAAAATTAATTATCTTCCTGCTAATGTGCCTAAAACCATTTAGGTTTTTACAGATTTCACTGTCTTTCTTTGCTTTATTTGAGGTTTTTGTTGGTTTGGGGGAGGAGCAAGGGGTTGTTTTTTTTGAGTAATCTTAACTTTCATGGGATTGGGCTGCAATTGTCTCCATGCTGCTGACTTCTGTCATGAGACTCAAAATATGACAGAAGTAAATATTGCTATTACGTCAAGAGGCAAGCATCCCAGGGTCACTCTTCCTGTCATGAGTCAGAAAATGGTGAACATCAGATAATGTAGCAGGGGGAGTGACAATAGCCAAGAAGAGAATTTGAATGCGTTTCCTCTTCTAAGCTCTCTGTATTTAGCAATTTTGTTCTCATTTCTGGGACAAACTGTCCACCCCAGTTAAACCCCAGAGATTACCTTTCTGTTATGAGTAGGGGCAAAGTCTCTTCACCAGGTTTAACCGTCCAACAGGTTCGGTGAAGCATTAAAGCTTGGTACTTCAAACTAATCAGTGTGCTACAGTATATGTTCCAGTTTGGTATAAGGACGTATAAACCATTCTAAAATTCTTAGCTGCTTCATAGACCAAATATTTCTGAGAGCAGACAGACCAAGAGAAAGGACATGTTCCCTCTCCTTTAGTCCTTTTTAGTGACCTGCATAGTCACTATACTCCTGTCTTTGTGCACAAACACTGTTTTTATCTACAGGAAATACACACATATATTTAGATCACACTATACGATTATATTAGGTGCCTTATTAATGCAGAAAAATAGTTTCAGGAGCAACAACCTTTATCAATTATTTTGATAAGTCTCAGTGAAATATTTGCTGTATTTGACTTTTTTCTACTACTTCTTGTAGTAAGTTTCCGAAACATCTTTTTAAAATTCTAGTCCTCTGTTTTAGGCAAAGAAAAAAATTCCAAACCTATTATAAAATTTACTTTGAAACTGAATATTAAATATCTGAATTTGCCATTTCGACTCCATTTATTGACTGTTTATAATTATACTGAGGGATTGTTCCTTTTAGATTTTTTGGTAGTAGTTTAGAACTAAACAATTTAACAAATAAATCACATTAAGGATCTTCATGACTATATTTAGTTATTCCTTAGCTCTTCTTGAAACACAGAAGATGAGAGATTTCGTAATCTTGCCATACATTCCCCCAATAAAATTCATTTTATATTAAAATTAAGCAATACTAAAATCTAACTATAAGATGCATATTATGAATACTTCACTGTATGTGGATTTCATTAACCTCAGTTAAATGAACAGAACAGGTCACAGTTTAACCATGGCTACCATTTACTTGCAAAGTTCTCTAGTGATTTTTCGATAACTTATCACTCAGAAATTTCTTTTTTTTAGGGCCTTACGAAATTCTCATTTCATGAGTGGAATTTCTTTTTTAAAGATATGTTTTATAATATTTCCATTTTACAGCTGTTAAGATTTTCTGATACATTTTGTGAAAATAATCATCATAATCCTTTTCTCTAAAAAAAAAACCAAAGAAGTGAATCTACGCTAGAAAGACATACACCCTAATGTTTATATTCAGTGTTTACCTTTCTTGAAAATTAAGTTGCTATTTGTAGCAGTAAAAATCAATATTTTATTTCTTCTGCAGAGCTGTATTGGCTACTTTGCAACCTCCATCTATTTGCACATAAATATTCTTGAAGGCAAACTAAATCAAGCAACAACATTTGTAGTTGCCCAGTCCCTTTCAAAACACATTATACACTTAGGCTGAATTCAGTGTAAATCATCATCCTAGCCACACAATTAAATACTATAAGCTTCCTTAACCCTCAGCTCAGACTTTCCTAATCTCTAAAAGAAAGCAATGCCAGATGGCCAAGAACAAGTGCTAAGAATCAGAGGGCCACAGAGAAATACCTGAAGCTCTTAGTGGCATGGCGGAAAAACACCTTCTGTTTCAACTTATTGCTGGGTGCCACTCAGCAGATCAATCTGCTTTGCTGAACTCGTATGTGATCCTTCCACGTTAACCAGCACACATGCTACTAATTCTGAAAAACTGTATCTTGTTCTTATCAACTTAACTCACAACCACTGAATTCTCACTGGGCAGAAACAACTCACCACCTTTTTATTGTAGTTATTGGCAGTAACAGTATGTTTGCTACCAAACGACAGGGAGAGTCCACTAACCAATGCATATCTCCATCCATCACCTTCCAACTTCTACATAAAAATACATTTATATATATATAAATATATTCTTTATTTTAAAATATATATATGTATAATGCATTAGATATAAAAAACAGTATGTACAGTATATAATATGCCTTCAAATATATATGAGCCGGCTGCCGGGCTGAAGGAGTAGTACAGCTCACTGCCACATGAGGGACAGATTGGGTCCCTGTCTTGTTTGCTGTGTCAAGCAGCAAATAATGGGAAAAGATTCCTCTTTTTTCTATAGAACACCCTTCTTTGAGAATCATTCAAGACAACAGTGCCAGCACGCTGGGATGCCAAAGGATACCACCCGTCTTCCTTCTCAAAGGAAGCGTCTCAGAAACACCATTTTACTGTGGCAGTACAACACTTCCCCTAAGACAAGCTTTCTGCTACTACAGTCCCAGGAAAATGCAGCACTTTTTTTTGTGGCAAGTACTCCAGTCATCTGGATCGCCTACTGCAGCTGTACAGACTGGCACTTGTTTAAAGACTTCCTGAAACAGGTTTACCACCTCTGTTTCCAGTTGCCTAAGTCAGCTCCTGTATAAAAAACCCAAACCCAGAAACGAACGAATACAGCAAAATGCTTCTTGCCTTTTGTCAGAAGGTAACAGTGTGGAAGTGGTCACCTCGCCTCTGAAGATCAGGAATCTCATTCTGCTTTGAATTACAGGTTCAGAAAATTTCATGCTTAAAAGCAAATCTTCTCTTTTTAGAAATAAAGCACTTTGCATTGCAAAAGGTGATAGTCACTGCTCAAGAGCAGGCCGCAACTTCACGTTTGTGCACTTGGGTTGCTTAACAGAAATTCAGAAGGAAGCAATGAGAACAGGCAAACCTGGGAATGGAAAAACCGGTTAAGACAGACAGGACTGCAGTAACAGGGGGTGTTTCAGGACAGGGTAGGAGCAGAAGGCACCAGTAGCATTGCATGAGGAGCCCAGGGCTGGAATAGCAGGACAGTTCAGGGCAGGAGGGAGAGATACTGCAAGTGCACGGTGTCAGCAAGCAGCACACACAGAGCCAAACATCCAAAGCCTGTCAGACAGCCACAGCAAAACTAAAGTTGAATCCAGGTATGGAATCAGAGGCGGCAAACTACAGAACACCTGCCTGCAGTATGCTTCAGTCCAGCTTGTGCTTCCACGAGTAAAGAGGGAAGAGAATGTTATTCATCTGAATGGCTCAAAGCAGTATAACAGCCNAAATAAAAACCCAACCCAAAACCCTAGCACAACTGCAGTCCTCTGGAAGGATGCATAGGAACATCAAGACTGGCTTGCAAAATTGTGTATAAGCCAGCTAAAGTGAAGAAAGGGGGACATCTGAAAATTTTAAACCAGGCTGGTGAATCAAATTTCTATTGTAAACCATTTTGAAAAGTGCCTGACATCTTGAATTCAGTATTTTTCTATACCCTCTCAGATTCGCCATTTCAGACTACCATTTTCACTTTGGGTAGCCTGATTCATACAACCTCCCCCATTTTTAGAACATTGGACAGAGATATGCTGACAATGTTTAATGATGGAAAGAGAAGCACTGTAAGTCTCACAACAAAAGACATAGTAAGGAGGGTATAAAGGGGATTAAAAGGTAAGAGTTGAAGAAGAACAGGGTGGTAGAGAATTCTTCCAGATGGCCAGCTAGTTTTAACCTAAGCAGCAATGCATTTGTATAAAAGACCAGCGGGAGCTAAGCAGAGAGAGATGAGCACACAGATGAGGTCTGAAATATTTTTGTGAGTTCAAGGAATGGAAAAATGGACTCTGAAGGTCTGATGCAGAGTCAAGAAAATTGCAGCTTGAGAAGAAGATAAAAGCAAAGAAAGATATTGCCCCTCAGGAGGTGAAGGGTAAGCAATACCTAATGATTGATCACACAGGCCAAGAGAAATTATATCAGAAAAATGCTGTTTCAAAACTATTTACGATATATAGCATATGAAAAACATACTACCAAGGTGTCAAAGTAATGCAGCATTGGGTCAAATAGCCAGTTTGATACAAATCTGGTGTCTTCAAAGTGAATTTTTTTTCCAGAAATAGTTACGTCAACTTTCTGGTAGGTTTTATGTACAGAAAAGAAATTTTAAAAGATTAAAAAAATCACAAGTGAACTTTAACCAGCTGTTCTTTGGTGACCAGTTCTACCTGTGTATTTAAGTAAGTCTTCATAAAGTTCGGTGATTGTAGCATTTCAGTCTATTACTGATATATCTCACTGTTACGTGAGTGGTTCAAGGCCGTACCAAATCTCCCATTAACTCTTGCTCTTAAAGGTCATTTCAGTAAGTGGGTCAAGATAAACAGAGAAGCTGCTGGTAAGACTCCTAATTTGACCAAAGATATCTTTACACCAGAGGTAGCTATCTGAACTAGACTATTAATGGCTCTTTCTTCAAAGTAAATCTGGGGATGGTGTTTTCATTTATTTATGAGGCATACGGTGCATTTCTGGATCTCAACTATAACACTTTTTTTTTTCATGTGCCCAAGCTGCACAACATCAAGAAAGCAGTGACCTTTGAATGAAAACTAAGCAAACCATTTCATATTGGGCTATATTCGGTGCTTCAATTAGCCCGTGATTTCCCTAACAATGCTGTTCACCCGAGGATGCCTAGCTGCCAGATGACTTTTCCTCACTCCTTTGTACATGACAATACTTTGCTCAAAGTAGCCATTACGCTTTTAACTTGCTTGCTGAGGCATTGTTACAACTCTTTCGTGCCTCTTGGCTGATGGAGGAAAATCAATTTTGATCCCTCAGAAGCAAGTGCAAGTCTCCGAGTTCACACGCCGATGTGGACAAATGCAGCTGAAAACAAATCCAGATTAATTCACCATTCCAGCCATTTCACATTTATGCTGATACCTTAAGAGGCCAGAACATATGTGATCTAATGTTTTTTTTCTAACTGGAGAAATGTGACATAACTTCCTTCAAATGAAAAAGCAGTTTATCAAATGAAGTTTACAAAAAGCAAATGAGATTTACGGCAACAATAAGAACGTAAAGTACAATGAGAACATTCAATTAACCTGCAGCTTAATGCAACATGAGGTATTATAACAGAATGCAGAAATCATGCCACTGCAGGATTTTAATGCTACAATAATTCTGCTTTTCCTTAAAGGGCAATAATTCCGCCTTTACTTAGATAACCCAGTTCCGAACACCAACTACAACAGCACATTTGAGGAATTAGGAGCCAAACTACAGTATCCATGTGGGAATAAGGACACTGAAAGTATATACATTTTCCCAATAGACACAAGTTTAACACTAAAAATATTCCAAGCAGGTATGNGGGTGTGGGGGGGGAGGAACTTGCTGTACTGCTTCAGAGACGCACTACACACATAATGCAGCAGTACAGGATACACTAATGAATGAAGCCAACCAAAAAGGCAGTACTCACCCAAAATATTAAATTGAAAAGGAACATCATGTATTTCAAACAACACAAGCAGCCTCTTGCCATGTTGCACTTCTTAAATTCTAAAAGGAAAACAAAGGATAGATCCAGGTAAAAGACCACGTATTTGCTGCCTTTGGGTGCGCTGTATTTGTCACTTTTGACGCCAGTCCCAGTCCCAGTGCCGGTCCCAGTTCCGACCCCAGCGTGGCTCTGTGTGCGTGATCCAGTTGTACCATAGAAAGCTCCAGCAGTAAAACCTCGACCAAACTGCCTCCCTGAGGTAGAAGGTTTAGCAAAATCTGAGTCTTTGCTATCCAAAGATGGACTCCGGTGAATTGACGAATCCTCACTACTTGACTTCTCCATGATCTCTCTTTTCACAGTTGTCAGATTTAATGCATAGCATCTCTCAGCACTAAATGCAGTGCCTTACAAATGCCACAGTGCAACAAGAGCTGTCCGTGTTTTGCTTTCCTTTTTCTTCGTGCATAAATCAGATAATCACTGCAGAATTTATTCACTGCATTGTTGCTGCTTTTATTATTTTTTTATAGCAATGTAGGCTGCACTCTGTCTATCTGTGGCATGGATTTATGCATTAATATCCTATGCAAAAGCACACTCATGATTTATCTCAATGAATCTGTTATGCAGAATTTCAATTTTTATTCCAAAGAGCCATAAGTTCTTTCCCTCTGCTCCTGTTCTACAGCCCTCTAATCTATAGGCAGCAGATGGTCCTTGCATCCATTTCCAAAAAGCTTCCGCAGTACACCTGAGAGCCTCTCCTCCAGCTGGAGTACCTTCTTTGCCCTCAGCTTCCCTCTCCGTGTCTCTCTGACTCTCCCTCACATGCTGTCTTTTTTCTTTCCACCCATTTGCAGTATCTCATTCAGTAACCGCAGCGCAACTCTGTATTTCACTGCTGTTGCCGTGAAATCATCAGCAACTGCAACCACTGGGCATTTCCCACAGAAATCCCTGACCTAACTATAGAGTAATAAATCCACCCTCCTGCTCGCCCCTCCCCTCTGCTTTCCATCGGGCCAGTTAGCAGAAGCCTTCTCCCCCAGGGCACGCCTCCATGACATAATAGGATTAGAATTACTCTTGACTATACAAGTGCACAACAGAAAATCTCTTTAAATGTCAAGTACTGTTTAGCTGTTTATAAGCTAGAACTGGGAGGCAGTGATACTCCTTTAATGCAACGAAAGGCTGGAAAAGCATGGCTTAGACAGACAGGTGCCAACCTCTCCCCGATCATTAAATCAGTGGTGACTGACACTATTTTAGTGGGGTTTTTTTGCTGGCTTAAACGAATGGCACGGGACAAGGAGCTGGGACAGCACCCAGCACACACCGAATAGGCATGTGTCTCAGTTCTACATGCACACAATGTGACGCCATCACCTGTGATACAATTAACCACCGGAGCAAAGCTCCTGCCTCTTACGGGATTACCAGTCAACTCCCCGAACTCCTGAAATGCACGGATATCTGAACCCGCGCTGCTTTACCCTCCACTCAGCTAGTGTGTTAGAGATCATTCTCGTGCACGGCAATAAGCCACCCTACATGGTGGGTAGCCTGTGAACTGGAAACGCTGACACAAACGCCACGTTTCCCTTCCAAACAGCAGCGCAACACGCCTGCAAGGACTCTGAAGCCACTGCCACGCACGTGTGACTGCGCGCATATGTGCAAGTGCTGCAAGGGGAGGAAAAGAAATGTTTCAGGTCGCGCCTGGCGCTTCCAAATTTGACATTCCGTTATAAGCATAAAAGCAGCACGCTGCTGGTGCAAAGGGATACACGGGGTTTACAATGCAGGGCATTCTTTTGTATTTTTGGAGAAAGAACCCATGAAAAGAAATACAGCTACAGAAACCAAAAATCACGCACTGACATTTAAACTGGCATTACAATGCACTATTAATTATTATCTTTGAGGAAAGGCAACATAATGTTTATTCAATCTTAGAATATCTAACATCAGCATCAGCACCCCAAAGCAGTGCTGTACCTTTCTTGGCATGTTTTTACTAAAAGACCCCTACACCATAAAGTACTACATGACACGAAATACCCAGTGTTTGTGTGTGTAGTATCTTTCCCTCACCTCTCCTGCTCTAACATTTTAAGAACAGGCAGGTCCAATCCTTTATCAACAGGGTTTTTTCACTGCTTTTCAGAAGACATTTGGGGAATGACCTGCATCAAATGTGTCCATCAGAATGGCAACTGCAAGATGACAACTTGGCACTCCTTATAAGAGCAGAAAAGGCTCCACACCACACATCCAAGTGAAAAAAAAAAAGATAAACTAGCAATGGCCAAAGCAGAAGGGGGCATTTATGGCATTTCTGCTGTGAACATGCAAATCTCAATGTGAGCAGTCATCAGTAACCAGCTTTCTTAAGAAAGGAACATGGAAGAGTCTTATAGCCAGGTACACGTGAGTCTGCAGTGTAAGTTGTATTCAAACACAGGGCGAATGTCTGAGTACAGTTTTAGAAGTCTGAAGAAACTCTTTTGTTTGAAAACTCACTTACTGGAACTATAAAGTTGCACCACTGCAATCCTATGCTGTAGCTAGATACTTAGTGGTTGTTACCTGTAACCAAAGAATGAACTCTCAGCCAAAAAA
>VXBZ01006321.1:143589-203287 GCA_013399135.1 Heliornis fulica | reverse complement strand
AAAAAAAAAAAAAAAAGAAAATGCACAAGTATTTCAATGCAATTTTTCCTGTTGCATCCATTGGTTTGCTATAAAATTTACACTGATGTAGACTAGCTTCAGCGAGAAAAAATAAATGCTGGGCACTTGTGAAAATTTATGCAATACAAATATTTGCCTTTTCTTCCCACGTGCAGTTAAACTACAATAATAATTAATCTGTCCTCCTCAAAGTTAAAAGACAGAATATTTTGTAATAAACAAAATCTCTGTAAATCCATTCAGAGTTTATAAAACAGTGGAAGTATTTATGTTGCTGGTAAAAAAAAAAAACCAAATCCAAAAATCACACAGCTCTCCTGCAAAGCTTCCCCCCCTCAAGTTTTCATTATTAGACCTTACTGATTTTTTCCATTTTTTTTGCTGTTGCCTTCAAATAGTACAAAAGATTACTCTCTCTTATCATTACTTGCAATGCATCTTTCATTAAGAGTTCTCCGTGACTGGTCTACATCAATGTTTGTTCTTTAAAACAAGCAACCAAAAACGTATATTGCCAATACCCAGCTTCAAAATCCACAGCTGAGCAACAAGCATGGGGTCAAACACAATTCCATATCAGCATCCCCTCCTGCTATGTACAAAAGAAACATATGACCCTCTGACAGTGATGCTGCTGCCATGGGGAGAGGTTACAACCTTCAGTAACCTTCCACCACATGAATTTGCAGCCACAGAGCAGCTTTACAGATTAGATGCCACTTGCTCCTGCTGGAACTCTAACTCAGTATTTCTGTAGCTCAGTTAATAAATCATAAAGAACTTCTTATTTGCTGGGGAAGACAAAGGAAAAAGAAAAAAAGCTATAACCAGTTCATCCAGCCGTGCTTTGACTAGTCATTGCACTCAGCTCGGCCTCTGATGAAGACTTCAGTGGTAGATGGTGCTGCAAGGCCATTCAGCAGCACCTTACCGTGGTCCCACTTGACAGTGGAACTGCAGCAGGAGATCAAACGCAGTTTGCTTCAAGCCAGACCTCACCTCTGTTCAGTAACATCACAGCACGAAAGACATTCAACAGCTTGCGCTGTACTTCATTAATCTTAGATTACTGAATCACAGGATTTTGTTGCTGAGAGATGCCTCCACATTGAGAAAATCACTTCAATCCCACACCCAAATGCCTATGACAAGGTGACAAAGAGGAGTCTATTGCATCTAATGGCTCTGTGGAGTATTAAGGGTAAGAATTCAGGCCACTTTCAGAGACCAGGTATGAAAATGGAGGTCATAATGGGTGTAGCAGAAAAATGGAAAGGCAGGGGATTACTAGTAAGGCTCAAACAACACAGGTTTGTTCTCCTACTGAAATTGACTTACTTGGTTCCTTTGGGGAACAGTCCACCATAGTCTTCAAAATACAGATCCCAAAAACTTCAGGTTTTATTTGAAGTCATAAAACATTCAATATTTTTATCAACCCCTAGTTTCATCTCACCACAACTTCAGTGCCAATTCTGCACCACTATGGTGCTCCTGCATATCTGTTTCTGCCCTCTTCAGCTACCTCACACAACTATCTTACGGAACCCCGCTGCAAAACAGAGCAGCTGCTGACCAACTTTATACAGATACTTATAATCATGCATTTCTAAAGACACGATAGAGATATAGAAATATATATTTCAGCAATATATAAAAACTATGCTTGTTGTTTCTCTTGTAAAAGTTGCAGATGCATTTTACAGGGCATTTCCTCAAACTATCTTGCTGATCCGGGGAGAGGGAGAGGGACTGCAATGGGCAAGAACACGAACAAACACTGAAGGCTGACAAAAGTATCTTAAGCTTTCGTTAGAGACCCTCACGATCCCTGACTTGAAAATATGAAACTCTAAGAGTTTTTTGAATGGTAAAATACAGACCCCAGTCACCACAATACACTGGCCACTCCACAACTTGTTAAATACTTTACCTTGCGATTCCTGTTATGTAGGACTGTGCTACCGTTATAATTTTAAATACAGTGAAATGTAGGGACCAAGACATTTGCTGAGTATTAATAGGAAATGGGTGACAGAAAAGCAAACTGCATCTGCGCCTCACATGGCCTCAGCTATTATACTAACCACTGCACCATTCTCAAATTAATTATTTTTAGAAATCATGAGTTTTAGTAACCCTGCCACATGACTTCAGGACAATACTGAGCCCTGCAGAGAGACTCACAAATGCATACACTAGGGAATATTCAAGGGATATGGTTCTTAAATTCTTTCTTTTTCTTTTGAATGATATTGACCAAGAACTCAATTATACAAGCCTTCCACAGGGTACAAGGGTAGACAAAGAACCAAGATTTCTGAGTATAAACTCAGTGACTACATCTTTCCAGTCACTGCTCAGAATCCTGGAAGGTCATGAGAAGGAGATCTGGTACAAGAATTAGAACACCTTATGGCTCTGGCATACAGTTGTATACAGAGGAAAGCTTGAATTTAAAACCCCCACACAATTATTTTTGGAATAAGCTTAAAGAGAAAAGAATGTCCAAAAAATCAAACTGAAATTAGAATCACGTGAGATACAAAAGCATGAGGTTCTCAGGAGTCCCATGCCCCTGGTTCCGAAACAAAGAGCTTACAAACTCCAACTAGTGAAAATACCTGGAGTTCCCAGGGTTCCCAAGGCTGCAGGATTTACAACCAAGGATCTGAACACTTAAAAGAGTTGTATCCCACGTCCTGGGGCCTCCAAAGCTCCCAGCTTGCGTTCTGTAAATACAAAGCATTCTGCCCATCTTGGGGCTGGACAGAAACAAGGTAGGTTTCAAGGCCAACTTCGGACAGTAAACAAGTTTTGAAACCCAACTGTTTTTCAGAACTAAATATCCCAACCTGTATCTTTCCATGGGCACACTTTCATTTCCCAACAGGAAAAGTCTTCCATTAGAAACAGACAGAACTACTTTCTTCTGCTACTTCAGGTTTGGAGTCTCCAATCACTGGTCGTAGTTTCCAACATTATTTAGAGTATATATGAACAGCTTGTTTGTTACAAATGCTAGAAAGAATCACTACCAAGTGTTTAGAGAAGAGTGAAATGCATACTTGGTTTCCCTACCTGTGGGAACAGTCATATCTAATACCTTCAGAAAACCACCACTTCCTTGGGTGCTTGATGGATAGATGACCCGGGAAAAGACTGAATTCATTAAGAAACAAATTTACTCTCAGGTGTACCTGCGATCTGACCAGTTTTAGAATGTTTTTTGAGAGAGGAGAGAGAAAAGTTCATGCCTTTCTCTCTTCACATTGTAACAGGACCAAAAGCAATTTCGTCAAGACAGGACATCAAAAGGAGAGGCATCATCTGACCCTCAGTTCCACCTGCAGAAGAAAGCTACCTCCAGGGACGAGGTAAAAGGACCTGGGACAGGTAAATGTCCATTGAACATAAGCCTGAAGGAAAACCCACACTCTCAGATGAGTTCTTAGAGGCTAGGCTCCATGTTCTGGGACTCCAGCTAGTGTTGGCATAACTGAAGGAGGCCTGGCTGAGAAGCAAGAGTGGGACAATGCTCCAAGATGCAGGAACCATGTGAAAGACATCCTTGAGAAAAGACAGTTTGAGAACTATGGGGAAAGGATCTGTTCTTACAAATTAATTGAGTGTTGCCACCTCAATCCAGCACCCACCTTCAACAGCTCTGACTTCACCCAGAAAAATTACCTGTCTGGAGAGGAAATAAATTAATCTGTTTCCTCTAACACAAAGGCCACCAGTGTAACAGCTCACGGCTGCCTCACCAGCAACACAGTCATGTTCCTCGCCTCCCCAAGACAAAGGAGATAAAGCTCTTCGAATGGCCTAAACTAACATTTCCTAGCTTATAATTACATATAACAATAAGAACAGCTCAACCTTCTGCCTGAGGCCGTCACTGGAGGGATGATCAAGGAAATAAGACCCAATTACAAGACTTTCAATGCCATATAGTCCCTGGAATTTTCACTAAAAATTTACTGCCAACAGTTCATGTGTGGTTGAGACTTCTCAGAGGCCCTCACACTGAGCAGAAAGAATGCCCAATATTTCAAAGCAACAGAAAAACATAACTTTGCAAAAACTAGAAATCCTGCTACCTACCTATATTAAAACTTTTAAAACAAAACATTTGCACTGGCAACAAGGGCCTTCTGGGGTTTTGTTTTCACTTTACAAAAGACATCATGAAAGAAGCCTTCCAAAGATTATGTTAGAACCCAATTAACCATTGATATTTTCACCTTTAAGAACTAAAACTTAGTCTATTTACTGTGTGTTTCTGAGAAGCCCTGGAAGTCAGAGTCTTCTCAGGCTTGGCCGTGTACATATGGAGACCAAGTCAACCCGTACAACAGCCTGCATTCCGGGGAGAAAACAAGAAATTAATAGCTGACTCTAAATATAATTACTATGTTGGACTTATTTATTTTTTACGTCCCAAAACTACCTCACCAACTCTCCCACTAGCAGGTGGGAGAAAACAGAAAATACGAGGGGCGAGAGAACAGCCTGTGTCCAAGTAGACAGGTCTACCCTGCTGGGCAGCACCAACTACCAGATGCTTTTGAACAGTCTGCTTATGCTTTTTAGCCTGAGAATCTGTATCCCTTTTAATTACAGGGCATTTATCTCATCTTCTATAGCAATGAATACATTGTTTCATCTCCCACAGCTAATCCTTCTTAAATTCTGCTGAGAACTTCGCCTCAGTGTCTTAGAGCAGTGATGTCCATATGTCATAAAACACAGCATCTTTCTCTTATTCATTGTCAGTATTGAGCTTTCCAGCTCCGTCCTATGTTCCAGCATTCATACTCATCCCATAATTAATTATTTTGTAATCCTCCATTATATTCCATGTCATTTGTCTTTCATTAATCTAAGCACTTATCACTTCAGCGTCTCCTGTTATTGAAAACTCTCACTCCCTAATAATTTTAGTTAATCATCTTAGGGTTTCTTTCTAATCGAGTCATGTTTATACCATAACCTTTTCCAATCTTCTTTTTAAAGGACAAGAATTAATATTCACATTCAAAATTAACGTAATAAATTCTGCTTCTTTCAACATCTTACCTCTATGAAAGTAAAGTCATTCAGATTCAACTGACCTTTCTTTCACCACTCCTATTTGTCTTTTCTATTTCAGATTCAAAATTTGGTCTCTGAAAAGCTCAATATTTCAGAGCCTACCATGAAAATCCTTGTAGTTTAAATTCTGTATCTTACCTGTAGTAGGAAAGGGGCTTTTCTCACTACAACAGAATTAGTTTAATACCATTTTTGTGCAAAATCATCAAAAAGTCCATCTTAACTCAGGAACTCCTTGAAAAGAAGCTAATATAAACTGAACCAAGCCTTGGCTACCAATGATGCAAGTAAATGTGTGGAACCAACCGCTGTTCCCTCCCAGTACACAAAAAAAACATATGCAGATGAGTGTTTTTTACTGCACACAACCACAGGCAGGAAAGCAGCAGCATCATATCCCTGATATCCTCATGGGATGAAACTTCACAAATCAGATATTTAAAAATTAAACACCCAAAAAAGAAAGCAGGGGCGAGGATGTGAGAAGGGTTCTTCTTATTTACCACTTTTTTTTTTGTGAAGATAAAGTCCATGATCTGAGTGCCAATCTTGCACTTTAAATGACAGGTTAGATTTCTTTTGTCTTCCCAACTGACTACAGATAAAAGAAAACTAAAAAAATGGCAAAAGGTTTTTGCCTATCACAAGAGATGACATCCTTTCTTCCTTCTGGACAGTGCATGAGGACTTCATTAATAGAACTGTTCTAACCCTATCCAATGTGTACAAGTCCCTTGAACAAAATCAGGTGGATACTCTTTCCCTTCTATCCTAAAGAGGCTGTCTCTCACCAGCAGTCTGCTGTTCTTAATTAACACACTGCTGATGTCTATGCATGAGCATTAAACTTCAAAACAAATCATTAAAAAAAGAAAACTAAAAAGCCCTCATAGATATAGCTCTACCTGAAGAAAGAACGAGAATGATGTAACCATTCATTTTTCAAAGGCAGTATGAAAGGCAGCATCTTTGAAACCTTCTCAATTATGCCATGAAGGAAATTTCTACGCATGTGCTTTTTACAGCTCCTTCATTGCTAAAATATTCACTTTTTGGCACTTAAGTATAAACAGGTGTGACCCATGAATGGGCACATTTAAAACTAGCTCTCAGGGTTAGCAGAGCCCCAACTGTCTGCAACGTGCAACAAACATACACCACTATTTTAGGCTCCCTTTCCCATTAAGTAATCACCAGACTCCAGTTACGGACATCACTCTAAGTGACAGACTGATTGGCCTGCAGCCTTGAGAGCTATCCCCTCTTAGTTATCTGTAAGGGTTTTGAGTGATTTTACCAACAGCATTTCCAAGAAAAACCTGATCCAGGTTCCACCTTCAGATCAAAGACAGACAGCTTTCATAAAGGAGTCCAAATGCCAAACGAACAAAGTATTTGCCCAGAGCCTGAACACTTGCAGCTGAAAGCTAAGGCAGAGTAGACTACCAGCTACCTGTCCACCGGACCGCCACGGTGACCGAGGGCAGAAACGGCTGGGGAAAAGGGTTCTGTATGGCCCCTGGACAGCTCTTAAGTCCCCAGCCTATTCCAGGCCCTCCCTGAGGTCTACTAAGAGTGACGACAAGCTATACTTCCTAACAATTCCCTACACATACCTCATTTCATCTTTATTTTACTGCATTCTTGAGAAACAGTTTCTCAATAATTCAGTATAACATGAATATACCTGAAGAGCCATTAACAGCTCAAGTTCCGATCAAACTACTACATAAGGCAAACATTTATAGTTAGTTTGGGCTTGACTCTTTTCTGTGGCTTCCAACACACATCTGCAACATCTAGCCAGAGCATAGTCCACACACTCCTCTCTGTCTTGAAGCTATTTAGATTAAAAAAAAAAAAGAAACCACAATCCTGTCTTTGCATCTGGCCTTGCAAAAAAGCTTATCTATCCTTACAGTAAAGTTTCTTGAGTACTGGATGGTAACGCTGTAGAACATGGTCAACTTCAACATTAAAAATAGGATGTGCCTGTAATGCAACAGTCATGGAATTAATGTTTTTTTGCTTTG
The DNA here is from genome assembly GCA_013399135.1 of Heliornis fulica. Classification (NCBI taxonomy): domain Eukaryota; kingdom Metazoa; phylum Chordata; class Aves; order Gruiformes; family Heliornithidae; genus Heliornis; species Heliornis fulica. The sequence goes on along the minus strand of VXBZ01006321.1, from coordinate 196,136 downwards.
CCAACAACAACAAAGTCAAATTTAAATCCCAAGAGGAGGCAGACACTTTAGCCACCTTACTCATCCCACAAGAATGGGGCTAAATGGTTCTCATCTATTCTGCATGAGATACAAGAAAGGGTGTAAAAACTAAACCAAGGTAAACCTCTTACTATAATCCAGCAGGTTTATGTAACGGTGCTGCTATTCATGAGCCTTGTGATCGGTGTCAGCTCTTATTACAAGGGTGTGCGAGATTTAAAATGACAAAGGAAGAAACAAAAGCGGGAAAAAATCAGAGCACAGTTTGATGTGACCCTGTCTACCAAGCCACCAAAAAAAATTGCAGCAGTTCAATTACCAGATTTACAGTAGAAGCTACTTAACTCTACAGTAGATTAATTAATGAGCTTTTGTAATGGCAAAACATAGTTTTATGACCTTATTCGCATTAAGGAGGACTCATTCACAGTTGGTGAGAACGCTGTGTGTTATCTGGAATACCAGGCATTTGGAGCCTAGTATGGTGTGTAAAGAACGGATGCAAGCATGTTTAACTCTTTCCCAAAAGCCAAGCCCACATTCACTTGAGTTCTAAAAAAGTTTATTTGGGCCATCAGTGGCTCTCAGAGGTGAGAAAACTGAGATAACCTTGATCAACAGCCAAAAACTAAGAACCTTACAAAATTCCTCATGGTGTCATCTGAAAGAGAATAAAGTGGTTTGGGGAGGGGAAAACTACTTGTGTCATTCAATCTGCTGTAATCTGCTCAAGCATGTAAAAATCATGCGGTACTTACAGCATGAAATATCAATTGGCCTTTAGAAGCAGCACTTTGCAATTCATCACAGGAAGATACTTTCAATTTACAAATTAATTGAGATGTTGGCATTTTGTTTCTGAAGCTACCAACACAATGCTTCCTGCTATTCGCTGCAGACTGGTTCAGAAGAACCTATCAAGTACATGGTCATAAATGCTTAGTAAATGGTGTGTGTCCAGACACAAACTATGCTAAAGGCTTTCAAAATGCAATGCTACATAAGGGTGGAGAGTACTAGTTTTGGTCCAGATATGCCACCTAGGAATCAAATTTTATGTCCATAGCAGTGGTATGTATATGATCTTTCTTCTCTCCCAAGTATCCAAGTCTAGACTAATTTCAAACCTCACCTAACTTACTGAAAAGGGTTTCCCTTCAGAAGAACAAGTCAACCGTAAACCTGCAATAATATATTCCATGTGGTAATGGTCTATTTGCTTCTTGCACTAACCATATGATGTCACTCTATACAGCTTCAGACATCCATGCCCCTAACATGAAAGATACTTTGCCTCCTGGATTTTATCTACTTTATGTGTTCTCCCCCTGTCTTGTTTTCCTCATACAGCCATTTCTTATATTGCACTAGTCTCTTTCCTGCCAAGCATCTAGCCAGAAGAAACATAAAATTCTCTCAGGCCACTCACGACACTTCTCAGAAGGGTTTTATGAACTCGCATCCCATCCCATATGTGAAACACAGCTTTCCTAAACTGATCACATTTCAGTCTTCTCCTCTCCCACCTCCTTCTCTGCTGTTGGCTTAATTACAGGACACTCTTGTACAGTACTTAGTATTTCTGTTCCAATCACATGGAAACTGTTATATTAAATATTAATCAGTAATGGGGTTACTCCCTTCTACTGCAAGCTGAAGCAAGATAATTTGGCGGATACAATCATGTAAAGATTCTGTGTGTTTGTCTTTTTGAAGAAATACTATACCCAAATACACAGCTTTAAGCACTACTCCAAACAAAACCTGATTGCATAAACCACATTCTGAAATCCCAAGTTTCTCATACTCCACGGGCTGCTAAACCAAGTCAGCCCCGTTCCCTGTGTTGTTGGGGTTTTTTAATGCTTTATAAGCTAACGGTTCAGATATTGTAACTGCAGCAAGTAATCTGGCCTGAAACTAAAACTAAAGAATAGGAAAAATATTCTCAATTCCTGACAGCTGTACCACGGGAACTCTGCAGGTCTGAAGGAAACAAAAAGCAATAAAGGCTTCATCAATGGAACCAGAAGTTATGGAGCATACAAAGGGCCAGAGCTGATAACTTGGAAGGTGTACCTTCTATTTCCACATGGAATATTTTTCCAAACACCTGTCCTGTAATTCAATGCAAGGTTTATATATCATGCTGCAAATAAGTCTAAGAAAGTGTCTTGATCGTTTCAAAGAAGCTTTCTTCCAGTTCAGTGCCTCACAAAGAGTGCTTGTCGTATTCTGTACCACTTTTAGCTCCATTTATACAGATTTCTCAGTTTTGTCCCTGTTTTATGATCTCTAACTGAGTCTAAAAGACTACATCAATACCAAGATGTAGGAAGGGAGGAGGAAGTAATGAATTCTTCCCTGTGAATTGTTCCCTAATGAATTGTTTCCAGGCACCAGAGCCTTTAAAATGTCTATCACAGAACTATCTTGATGCATTTTAAACATCCTTCATATTTTATAACCAGTTATTTCTAATATAAAGAACAAATACTTAAAAGTCAAAGAATCCAAAACAGATTTCTGCACAGTGACCTGTATTCTCAAGCAGAGAAAAAAAAAAAAACACACACACACACACAAAAAACAACCACCCCAAGACCCAGACCACTTAAGGCCTGGCATGGTACACTGCTACGTGATTGCTGTGAAGTTCTGTCAACCAGATTCCCTCTCAGATTTCACAAGCTGGTCACCAGTAGCTCTCATGCACAATCCATAAACTACTTTTTTAAAACAAGCAGGGACCCTCTGAAATGAAAAGTCAGATACAAATTACTGGCGTACGCTTCTCAATACTGGAAAACCTTAAAGTGCTGGCTTCTGTTGCAGAAGACAAAAGATGCAGCTTAGGGACAGAATTCCAAATAAACATATCCTCAAGAGATGCTATGTGCTATTTGGAAGTAAAACTTTCAGTTCATAAAAGGTTACTATTAGGGCTTCAAGCAGACACAGGACAGATATGCTACCCAACATCTAAACAATTAACTTTCCAGAAGGCAAATCAATGTCTTCCAAGGCAGTTACAGAAGATGGCAGTACTTTGTTCACAAAAAGGCACACTGGCAGGACAAGAAATAAGTTGCTCAGCAGAAAATTTGGTCTGGATTTAAGGGAAAAAGGAGAGAACAATTAAACATTTGAATGGGTTCCTAAGAGGAACGGTGGAATCTCCTTGTTGGAAATATTCAAGACTCAGTTTGACAGAGGCCTGGATAACCTAAACTGAGGCTCTGCTATCAGCAGAAGGTTGGACCAAGTAACTTCCAGTGTCTCCATCCAACCTAGACTTTGCTGCGGTTTTGCATTTTGTCCTAATATATGGAAAACTGAGTCAATCACTGACTCCAAAGCATTCCCTATCACAGCACAGCGCCTCCCCAGAATGCCAAAGACTGACACTGGACTCCATGGTTTAGATCTCTCTAAGGACAGATAAGTACAATTGCAGGCACTGAAAAACAGGCAAATTGAAATTGCTCTTACTCTGACAAGGGGGAAAAAAAGATGTGTTTCTTATTGGTAGCTAGATTTGACAAATTAGGAACATCGTCATCCTATCAATTGAGTATCATAAAGCCTGTCTGATCTCTGAATTAATTTGTTAGTTATCCTTTCTAATCTGTTAACGAACATCTTCTTGAAAAGCACATTTAGCAAAATAAATGGCACAAGGAATTTCAGTCTTTCCCATTACCATGTTTCACGTTTTTTTTTTAAATTTAAATTAAATTAAAAAAAATTAAGAGTTTAAATCACATACATAGGTGTATTTGTCAGAATGTAGGACCTTCCCCAAGGCAAGGAATATCATTTATTTGCAAGAACATGGATTAGTAATTATTTAAAGGCAATCCATCTGCCCCTGGAGATGCACCGGCTGCGCAGACGAAGGGGCTGTTTTAATCTCCTCAAGAGTAAATTTCTGAACAGTCCCAAATTAAAGCTGTTTATGTGGGAGAAGAAACCTTGATCCTTGAGGACAGAGATGCTGGAACTTCTTTTGGCTTTGTCACTACATCATGATGGTGGAAAGCTATTTAAAGCCTTTGATCTGAGACCCTGATACAGTTTCAGATGCACCCATCTCCTTAACTGGGCACTGTCAACATAAAGCAATGTCAGCTTTTACACACAGTCTAGCAAGTTGTTTCAGGTATATCTTGTGCAGCAAATCTCTCCCTGTGGCTTTCCTATCATGCTGTTCCCTTCTTACAGCCCCAGTGAGGATGAAAGGAGCATCCATGGAACTCTGCACAGAAACAATCAGTGAAGAAGAGGGGAAGAGAATAAGGAAAGGTGTTGGAGAGGATGGGAGAAAAATTCTCTTGCTCACTCATACATTTAGGACACTGCGGCTGCTGCTGTAGTAAGAGTGGGTAAAACTCTTTGACAGGAGACTGACATTAGCAGCTGTTGTACATATAACTGCAAAAATAAATATCAGATTGAGTATACGCATAATACATATTGTTCTGAACACAAAAACTTTTGAAAAAAGTCAAGAACAGGTATTTCAAAGGAAAAAGGCAATTTATGAAGCTGCATCTGGCTACATCAGCAAATAATTGCTTCATTCTGAGAGCTTTTAAAAGTTAAGGCATCTCTTGTCATTGGGCTGAGCCCACCTGTTTCATTCTGCAGCAGACATACATGGTGTGTCCTTCAGATTTTGAAGGATTATTAGTCACATTGTCTCTAATGTCTTTGTCACAGCTCTTCTAATGGCAAGCATTAGCATATGAAAACACCTCCTCAACAGTGTTTTGCTGCGTCTTTCCTGTGACATTTTTTAACTTCCCAACTTCCAGTACTCATGTAACTATAAAACACAATAAATTTTGGTAATCAAGATAAAAAAATCCTATGCACAAGCCTTCATAGTCCTGCACATTCCCTTCATTCTTATGGAATCAAATACATTTGCATACCCTGGCATTATTTATCTTCTCAAGGCTGGGTAGCCAGGCAGTTTGACAAGAGAGTTTCTCCCCATTGCAAGTTAACATATTCTATGTTAAACTATGTTAAACTATGACTGCCTGTTAGAACTCAAAGGAAAATCAACTTGCTACAGACCAAAATAAAAACTCATGATACAGTTCCACAGATTTGAAAAATACCGAATTCTTCTGTTCCTAGCAGGATCAGGCCTTGCTGAGATTTTAAAGCCTCACTTCAGCATGTCAGTACAGATGAGTGCACACCTAAAACCATCACAAGAGACAAAGGAGATTAACATGCAGAAAATTAGCTGAACTTCGTTTTAAAGCTCCAGAAGCAACACAGCCAGCAATAAACCTCGTGTCATTCAGTGGTCAACTTCAGTTTTATCCTGGTGGCCTCTTTGCCTCTGCACCTCCTATACAAAAAAATGAAAAAAATCAACACCTACGAAATCTGCCTCTTTGCTACCAACAAAGTTGCAAGAGCAAGCACTCCCAGGCACACGTACTTCTCCAGATCACATGGCTTATTTTCAGCCTGGATTTCCAAAGAAATAATGTTTATGCAACCAGCAATGTTATCAGCGTCAGCTAAACCTGAGGGAAGGGAGCAGGCACGGTACCATGAGTCCTGGAAACCCAACCCACAGCAGCATGTGTTTGGGGTATCAATAGCAGCAAGGCAACATTCTGCAAGGCTGACCTGGAGCCTGCGTGAGGAATGGGCACGCACATGACTCTGGGCTTGCACTCAGCTCTCTGTCTTCTCACCCTGCATAGCGTATATAGGACATGGCAGAGATCTTGGGAGTGTGAGAGGGGGGGAAGGGTGAGGAAGGAAGTGAGAAAACTGCAATGAGGTGTTCTAGGTTCAGCTAGGATGGGGTTAATTATCACCAAAAGCTGTGATGGGACAGACAGGTGACCCAAAGGTGGTTTTCCATACAATAGGACAACACGCTCTGTATAAATAAACTACCAGAGAATGAGAAGCAATGTGCCCTGTTCACTGACAGGTCCTGTTGCATTGTGGGAAAGAACTGGCGGTGGAGGAAGGCTGCTGTATGGAGTCCTACATGACAAGTTGCAGAAGCTGCCAAAGGAGAAGATGAATTGAGCCAGTTTTCAGTGGTGAAAGCCATCCAGTTAGCCCTAGACATAGCCAAAAGAGAAAAGTGGCCAGCACTTTACCTCTATACTGACTCATGGATGGTGGCAAATGCCCTGTGGGGTGGTTACAGAAATGGAAGCAAAGCAACTGGCAACGCAGAGGCATGCCTATTTGAGCTGCTGTCTTATGGCAAGACATCACTGTCCGGCTGTCCACATACCCAAGAGTGGAGGAATATCAAAACCACCAGGAGGTGGATCAGGCTGCTAAGACTGAAGTGGCTCAGGTAGATCTAGTCTGGTTTTGAGATGTGTCTGAGCATATGGTCTGAGTTGCATGCACAGTTGGTGAGAAACTGCATTGTGTATCACCAGTTTTAAATATTCTGTCATAAGTCCTGTTGTTGTTGCTTTCCTCTCCCTGTCCGGTCCAAGTAAACTGTCCTTATCAGTACCCTGTGGTTTGCCTCTGTGTCCCCATCCTCCTTCCGCCCACAGGCGGGAGAACAAGTGGCATTGTGTTGCTCAGCTGCCAGCTGGTGCTAATCCATGACATAAGGTCAGCCATAAAAGTCCAAAAGAAAATCAGAATTAATTAGTTCTGCTTTTGGCAGGATTTTAAATGGTAAAAGTTAAACTGGAGCTGTGTGGTCACACCTCTAACAGCATGAAGAGTAGCCTCCAGTACATACTATGACAACAGCAGAAAGTGAATATTCAGAAGTCAGGTCATGGTAGTCATGAACCTTAAGTATCAGCAAAATGGCCCAGGCTCTCTTTTCCAGTGCACAACGTTCTGCAAGGAAATGTACGGTTTCGTGTTAGATGATGGCCATGACTTGTCTGGATAGCAGAAACTTCACGTATTAACCTGAACATAATTTTAATTTCTGTGCCTATCAGGATTAAGTAAATGCTTTCTCTTTTTTTTGCAGACAACTGAATCTGATTCTTATGACTGGGCACAGGTGTGCCTGGAATATTAAGCTAAAAGCTAAAAGAAATTACATGCCCTATATCAGAGCCAGACCTCTGAAGCTGAGACAGTGTTTCACTAAAGACATTAGAAAGAGTTTGATTGAAGTTGTCAGCTAAGCAGCAGTCAATGTGAATGAAATAATCAAAGAAGCATAGCTAGGAGGAGATGAGGCAGAAACCCACTTTATAGGCTGCCCTCATGTAACTATGGAAAAAAAGATCCCAAAATACTCAAATATTTTAATTATTCCATACAAAGTTCTTGCAGTTTTCAGGCAATACTCAAATAGACCACTACCAACAACACTCAAAGTACATTTTTACTGGGTTTTTTTGTACCGTAGCTGTTATTTTCTATAATACACACAAAATCAATTAAGGAAACAAACTCAACTCTTAGAGCACCAAGTCATCCAGAACACAAGAGAAATACTAAGATGAAACAAAAGAGAAAGTACTAGTTATAGTTCAAGCTGTAAGTTGATTTACAAAAATAAAGTAATAATATCTAGCCATGTATGTTTATTTCTGTCTTTCGTCCAGCTAACAAGTCTTCAGGAGTCTAGCACATACTTGTAACTGGGATACAGTTCAATACATTCCTCATAAAAGCATCTCTCCATTGGCTTATGTTTGATTGAAACTTACTCTTCCAAAACACTACGACCCCTAAATTAACCATCAAATTAGCCCCAAAATTCCCTCACCAAGTGTAAAAACTGCCCTTACCTGAATCTTAGCTGTGCTAACATCCCTCTCAATAGGTGGAGAAGTTAAAACAAAACAAAAAAAAAACCAAACAAAGCTCAAACCCTCCCCCACCCAAAAAAAAAAAAAAAAAGAACCTAAACCCAAAAACTGACCTGGCTATGGATTGTCCTGATTCTTAATGACCTCTAAATAATTAAGCCAATTTGAGGTTAAAAATTCTTTTCAGGTTAGGAGGGTGAAGTCCATTCACTATATCATCTTTTTCTCTTCCTCTAAACCATGAACTTTTATGCAGTGAGATCAAATGTACATATTACATCCTTTCATGTAAAGGGGAATAATTAATGTAGCTCAATATCAGCTCACAGCTTGCACCTAGCTTGGTAGAACTGAACCATTCTGCACGTCAGAGGGTCAAGAGTGGTTGTGAAAGAACTGGAGGGGTGCCACAACAGTCCGAATAAACTCAGCCAAAGATCGGTTCATGCTTTATGTTTTATAGCTCATAAGTCTAGTCCCTCACTGAGGTTTCTAAGACAATGATGCAATACAAAAAATGATCAGTTAGGCTTTGCTTTGCATTGTACAGACCTGTTTTTAGCAGGTGCACACAATTCATACTGAAAAAAGGGAGCCTTGCTAGTGGAGTCACAGGGTTGTATAGGTTGCACAGTACTTTCTGAAAATGGTATGCAGAATGCACCATAGAAAAGACATGTGAACACTACTTAAGAAGTGGAGTTCAGAAGTCCTACCACCAGAACACACTTTCAGCTCTGTAGACCTTTCTCTCACACCTTCCATTATAAGCTGTGACATTAAGCCCCATATTCCCATGATGGCATGGAAAGGTTTCACAGAATCACTGAATTGCAGGGGTTGGAAGGGACCCCAAGAGATTATTGAGTCCAACCCCCCTGCCAAAGAAGTCACACAGGTCACACAGGTAGGCATCCAGGTGGGTCTGGAATGTCTCCAGAGCAGGAGACTTCACAACTGCCATGGGCAGCCTGTTCCAGTGCTCTGTCACCCTCACCATGAAGAAGTTCTTTCGCTCATTGGTGTGGAACCTCCTATGGTCCAACTTGTGACCATTGCTCCTTGTCCTGTCCCCACAGGCCACTGAGAAGAGGTTGTCCATCTCCCTTTGTCTCCCACACTTCAAATATTTATAAGCATTGATCAGATTTATAAGAAGTGATTGCACCCATGACTATTCAGTCATTTCCTGACCAGTCCCATTCTATGATGACAAGCATTTCCAGAGAACAAATTTTGCCACTAGGTCATCCCAGTCCCTCCCTACTGCTTTTACAAGGTGTACTGACAGGACAAATCTTACTGTAAGCAACTTCTGCAAACAGTGTATTCTGTTGGTCAAGCCTGATGTTGTTCAAGCGCAAGAGTTTTAAAGTTGCTCTGCCCAGCATTTTCAGCCATTTCAGCACCACCAGAGAGGCATTCCTCTGAACACCTCTCTCCTCACTTCTGTTTAGGATGCAAGTTCCAGATAGCATACATGTTCCTGATTTAACAGTTCTCCAAGTTAAACTCATTCTATTTTCTCTTTATGCATCTAAACCCACTGCCCCCTTATTTTTTCTGCTCTGAGGCTCACTTCTCAGTTTATCTTCAATGCTCATTAAGAGTATTTTCCCTCTGCCTCCACCACATCACTAACAGAAATGTTACACAACACCAGTCTAACTCCCAACTTATATAACCACTGCACTGCTGCTGATAATCACCTTCTGTTTACTATCTCTCCCCCAACTTTCAATCGACCTGATACTCTTCCTACCCAAACCAATTTTGATTGATCTTCTGAAAGGTCTTTTCTCACCAAAACAATCCTGTGATTCTATGATTTATGTTAAAAAGTAAACATATTCCTACTTCCTTCTTTATTCCCTAAAATAATTAATTTTGTAATTCTATCAAAAAAAAAAGGCAATTACATTGTCTAACACAATTTTTTTTTATGAACTCATGTTGCTATTGCTTACAGTTCCATCACCCTGCAGACTTATTTTTCAATCCTCTTTTAATATCAGGCCTGTCTTTGAGGGTCAGCAGTTGCCACTGCTGATTGAACAGTTGCCACTCTTCTTTCACACTGACACTGCATTTTAGCTACCATCTCGCAAAAACAATAATCAGGCATTAGTGGCACTGCTAAAAGGTTTGCTAAACCCAAAACTATTTAAACTCAGGGGTAAGGAAGAGAAAAAAGATTAACTTCTTTTTCATACACTCCCTTAGTCACTCTAACAGTAGAAGAAATCTTAGCAATCAGCATTCTGCTACAAGAAAGTAGCAGGTAATTTATGTGAAATTAGTAACACTGTTTGGACTCTCAGAATAACTCAGTTTGGATGGGACCTCTTGAGATCACCTGGTCCAGCCTCATGGTCAAAGTAGGACTACCTTCAAAGCTGTATTACTGAAGTCCTTGTCTGGCTATATTTGGAAAACTTCCAAGGTTGGTGATTCCATAGCTCCTTACAGTAACCTCTTCCCTCAGCAGCACTCCCAGGGAAGAATTTTTTTTCCTCACCTCCATTTGGGATTTACTCAGCTACTAACTTTGACCACTGCCTCTTGTCCTTCCTCTGCCTCTCTGAGAAGGACCTGACTACATCTTTTCTACTAGGTAGGTAAAGTAAGACTATGTAAATCAGCCTGTTCTTAGAGGTAAATGAACCCACCTACCTAGGCCTTTTAAAAAAATCCAGACTTTTAAAAATCTCCTGGTGGTCCTTCACTGGATTTGCTTGTCAGCCTCTTCCTTGTACTGGAAGTCCCAGCACTGGTCACAGCATTCCCAATGTGATCTCACCAGCACTAAGCTGCTGGAAACAGAAATAATCACTTCCCCACAGATGGTAGTAAGGCATCAACAGCAGTTTCTCAAACATAGTTTTCCAGATGTTCTCATAGTGGTAATTTTTTACTATCCTTGTCCCCTATTCAAAGGATTTCCGCCACAGTGAGAATTCAGTCTTTGATTCGATAGATTCAGCAATGCTGGTATTTAATAAACCAAATAGTAGAATTTGCATTTGATCTATACACGCCTGTATGTTTTTAACCAGTTTTGTTCAGTCGATCAAGCGACACCTGAGCAGAGCAGAGAGCAGTTTACTGAGGTGAATAACACACAGCAGAGGAGACATCCAACCAAAGTCTCCTACTTGTACCCTATGGTTAGAGAAACATGGTGGGGGAGTTGGAGGCAGGATCATCAGCATAAAGTGAGGAAAAGCTCATTTGTAACTCTCAAAGGTAGGTAAACAGAGGCCTAGAAGAGCGAGAGTGACATAGAGAACTGCTGCAACAAACGAACCACGTAAGAGAATATAGATACAAATTCAGACATAGAATTTTCCAGAAATACAAAATAGGGAACGGAATAAAATGCAAAGGTGCAGGGTACGAACACTGTTGTCATGCCTGAGGAAAAGCAGCACAGAAGGGGAGGAAAGGGCAGGGCAGACGGGAGCGAGCAGCTGTACACCAGTTCAGTCAGATTCCAGTAAGCCAGGACGGGATAAATACACACAAACAGGAAGATCTTGTCAGATGTATGTTTAAGGCCCAGCAAGATAAACCCCTGCCTCAGCTTACATTTCAAACACTTTCTGTGCTGCTGTTGATATAAGATGGGGAAAGAGATTTCTCAGTGCTGGATATATGGAACACGGCAGAAGAGAAATCAGTGAAGATGGTGTGTTTTTCCACACGTACGCTCTGTCATAAACCAAGAAACAGCAAGGTTGATGTTCTTCTTGAACATGGCACAGAGCAATGGCTCCAGCAGCAAGAAGAAAATAATAAAGGGGTGATGCTGGCCAGAAGTTCATAAAGCTGTACCTTTATGCATTGTACAGTTTCTTTGGGTTTGAATTTCAGTTCAGATGAATTTGTGTTCAGATGTGTATACATTAGCTGCTGTTTTCTGTTCTGCATTAATAGTGACCCCCTGATGAATGCAGAAGTTTTTGGTGTACATTTAGGAGTATGTCTCAGGTGCCCAAGCAGCCAGCACAGGCCAGAACCAGGACAGAGTAACAGACTCATTTTACTTTCAGGGCAGTTATTGCATTCATAGAGTGGCTTAACATAGAAGCTGAAAAAAGCAACAAACAGTAAGAAAAGAGAATGAACACATTTCTTTGCAAACATCTGAGGGCTCTCCTGACATAAAGGCCTGTATGCTACACAAATCACAAGTTAAAGAAGTTCCCTCTCTCACAAGGGGCCAGGTGTTTGGGGAAGTTGTTTTGGGAACCAGGCAGAACACTGAGTTACAGCTCCAGGAGAAATATTGGGTCTGACACCTGAGAGAGCAGCTCTTTGAGACCATGAAAGAAACAAATATGTATTTAGCCCTGTAACTATCTCACTAAAAATACTAACCTAATGTTATTTTGATTTTCTTCACTTCTAGAATTTTCAAAGTTCTTGGAAAAGGAAAAAGGCTTTAGCACTAAGTGATACCTGCAGATGCTTCAAAAACATTTCCAGCACAGTTGCAGAACACAGTAAGTTCTGTTACCTCTATATTCAGTTATGTACAGAGTTTTTATTTTGTAGAAACCCCTGAAAGAATCATTTCCAAGCCAAACTTTCACATTCATGCTTCACAATCCAGGATCACCTGATAAGTCATACATGTAAGCAGACAACATGAAATCCAGTATAAGTTACTCTTAAATAAAAAGACTTACATTACTTGTCAGTGCTTGTAACAGCATTCTGCGCTGTCAACAGAACCAGCTTCCATGATGCTTGCCTTCATAATAAGATTAGCCAAGTCATTCTTCTTGGGATGCCCTAGAGTTCATGCATCTTATGTCCAGGAATGTTTAGTGGGAACAGACCAATGTTGTTATTCTACAGCAAGACATCAGCAATGGAGAAAGGCCAGTAAGAAGTGTCAGGAGGAGATAGAGAGCCCAAGACATACGAGTTCAAGCCTAGCACCAGTTTCTAGCACAGACAAACCTCTAAGAATACTTTGTTATGACCCCTTCATGTAAAACATACAGAATTCTTTGTTAACCACTTTGCTCTCAAACGGCCAACAAAAAAAAAAAACCCACACAACAAACCAAACCCCTCCTTGCCCCCTCTCCCACCTCTATTATTTAAATGTCAGATTTCCAGCTATCCAGTTCAAAGATGTATCTAGAACCTGATAAGAGCTGCTAAATCTGATAGGCCCGTAGGGACATGGCTTCTGCAAGTTCATGTCCCCACATTCAGCCAGTAGCAGGGCCAGGTATATATTCCCAATGCACATGTAGACATACATAAAATACATATATACGTGGCCAGGGGCATAGATGCAGACAGTAGGAACATCCTAATCCTGTGCCCATCACTAGCTAATCAGGAAGAATGCTCACTAGAGTAAAAACTATACTTTTTGCACACATATTCAATATGGATCCCTCCAATTGCTGGTCTTAGATGCTTAGTCTATCTAGTATCTGGACCCTGATCTCACTGTTGCTGATGCCTGGATATATCACCCCTGAGGCCTGTAACACCTCTCCAGTGATTTGAACTCTGATCCCTTCATCACCATCAAACACATATGCAGACACTATGGATATATGCAGATATTCCATTGGTCTTACTCAGCCTGCCCAATAGCTGACCCTACATCTCCTGATCTCCCTGTGACTTTATGCATACACACACACACAAGCGTCTCTCCAGTAACTGGTTCAGACTTATGTCCAAGTTTCCAGTCAGTGGAAAGTTCACAGATATGGAGTGGCTATCCACCAGTTCCTTCCCTCAGGACCTAAAGCTTATTCATCAGGTCCCATGGATTCTGCATCTTCAGGTTCCTTAAATAGAATCTCAAACTTTATCTTCTCCTACAGTGGGCGGTTCTTCGTTCTCCCAGTCCCTGCCTTTGCCTCTGTGTCCTGAGCAGTGTGACTAGAGCACTTGCTGGTCTTCCATTTCATTCCAGAGAGAGGCCACACTTTCCCTCGCCTTCCCTTTACCACTGACATACTTACAGAAACTTTTCCTCTTGTCCTTGTTGGTCCTGACCAGTATCTATTCAGAGAGGCATTTCAGGAAGCTGAGCTCACCACAAAGTATCCCTATGAGAAAAGCACTATCAATCTGCCCATAGCAGCTCCAAAAGGTACTAGCACCAGAGAAAATCATATTCGGGCAAAAAGGAGGTCAGGACTGGATCACAGCAATCCCAACTTAAGGTCAGCTTCAAAAGCTGTGCAACCACCACCTAAATGTTTCAATTCCTGAATATGTATCCTCTGGATATTCTTGTGCAGCAGGACATGCCTATTATCCCATTTCATGGATAGCAAAGAGATGCCTAGTAAACTGACAAAGCTCACACAGGAAACCTCTGGCAGGAGTGGGAAGCTGAATTTAGGGCTGTCGTGATTCAAGAAGTGCCTTCAACAGTTTGACCCTGGAGCTGGAATCCTGAGAGACAAAGGAAGTTCTATTTTAAAGGTGAGAAGCACACACCCATATGAGAAAAGTGACTTTCCCAAAGTCAGCTGCAGTCATTCTGAACCACGAGCAAAACCCATGGTTGACAGAACCACAGGCAAAAATTGATTCAGAATTACAGAAATTTCTGACCTTGCCTAATATTACACATCCAATAATATCTTCTAGGATCCTGAAATGAAGGGCAATTTAAAAAAATATATAATAATAACCCTTCAAGTTCTTTTCTGCTGAGGAAGAAAACAAAACTTAAACAGCCAGCTGATGATATTCAGAATATATTCTGTGCCATGTTTCAGTTTTGCTGCTTGGCTCTTGAGAAGACATCTTTTGGCAAATTAAAAGCAGCACATGCTGAATAATTTCCTATCAAGGCTGAAGAGACTAAAAATGGTTATGTAACAAGCCATTCCATGCCTCATAAGGTATTTGGGTTTTGTCCTATATCTAATAAGAAAAAGACAGGTTCTCTGCTTGAAGTTAAATAAAAATCATGGTAGGGTGAAGGTATCTCACAACAAACATGCTATGAGCCTACACTACTTATAACCTTGTAAGCTTTTACAATCTTCATGACACCCTTCTCAGCTTTTGATGGTTTCCATGCTGTTCCATCTGTGGTAGGGGAGACACTGCTTTACCGGAGGCTTCAGATGCTAAAGGGTATAAGGAAGCAGGCTATGAAGAAAGCATCTATTTCCAGCACAGGAATGCAGTCCGCAACTATCCCATGACAGGGAGCTCAGCTCAAATAGAAAGTGTAAGCCCAAGCATATCAAAGCACCAGAAATACTGCATCCTGAGATACCAGTGGGAAATAAGGGAGGGACTCAATTCTAAAAGAGGAAAGGAAACAGTACGGCAGATGCTGGAGTTTTGTAAGGGAGGCTGCCCTACGCTGAAAGACACAGCATATAAAATAACAGAATTAAGGTCACAGGGGAAAAAAAAATTAAATAAAATGCATCTATAGCTCAGAAATGCATTAATTCTTCAAGACGGATGGGGCATTAGCATTAAAGCTCCCATTTTAACCTCAGATTTTCAACCTCAGATCCTTGAGAGCTCAGAGCCTTCCTTTCAGTATCCAGAGACTCAGATCTCAGCAGCTCTTTCACACGGAGATCTTAGTGTCTCAATAGACACAACAGTTGTGGATCTTGAGATGACGACATGAGAACTAACACATTTTACGAAATCTGTTCTTACTTGCATCCCTCCCCCTAAAGCTAAAATGAAGCAAAACAAATGTTGCACACTCAGAGCCGAAATCAAGGACTTCATAACTGTTTTGAAGGTCAAATCTTGAATGGATTATGGACATTTAGGCTACGCATACAGTTTAGGAATACTGATACATATTCATTCCAGCCATCCACCTTACTGACAACAGAATTGCAGCTTACAGTTTACCTTCAGAAAATGGGAATCATGTTGCCCAAAGACAGTTCAGATCCTGTTGTTCTCATTAGCTGAAATGATCTTTCACAGTTGAAGCCCACAAAAGCTCAACTCTGATCTCAACAGGGTGTTAATTACATCATTAATGAATAATTTTCACTCTCTCCATATACATTTGCTCATGTGTGTGCCAGAACACAAGCCCAGGTGAACACCACCATGAAAAATGCCAACTATCTAAGAAAATAATTCACAATTATAGGTTGCTTCCTTTACTGAAGGAGCAAGTAGTGAAATCACTCTGGGACAGAAGAAACACTCAACAGATTTGTATTAGATTCTAAAAGAAACTAGCGAGGAACACACTAGGGAGTTTTTAGGGAGTTACATTAATCAGCCTCATAAACAAGGAAGGAATTTTCAAGTCAACATCACTTTATCCTCATGCNACAAGTGTAGAAAAGTCATCCACTTCATAATTACCATAATCAATCCCAGCAGGAGGCCATATCTGCAGTGACGAAAACAGCAATATATTTCTTTTTATTTATAAAATGTGTTTTGCATTCAAAGGGGGCTAAATACCAGGGACACTTCCTACATGTCTGCTTTCCACATAAAATGGTGAAATACTGTATGGGAGTTGTAAAGCTCACCGGAATGGTGTGGAAGAAACCAGGTCCTTACGCTGAAAGCCCTCAGAAGTGGCAGTGGCACAGATCAGCAACAAACAAGACTGCAAATACAAAAAACGTGTGGATCAGACACATGGAAATGCAGGAGGAGAAGATAACAAAAACAAAACCACACATATACAAGTCACCACCAAAACTTGATAGTAGAGACAAATTTAACTTTGAGGGAAGGGGAACTTCCTCCAAGAATGAAGCCGTTCCTTACCGGAGTGCGGGTGAGACCCTGCTGCCTTTTCAAACACCCCACGACACAGCCATAGCTGCAAAGCCCAAAGGCAACGCAACCAACACAGAGGAAACCGCTTGGTGAACACTCATGGAATAGACACCACAACCAAAAGGGATGGAGACCAGTGATGGAGACAAGGGATGAACCTACAACTGTCTGCCCACAATCCCTGAAAGCAGCACAACACATATGGAAGAGCTAAGGGGGATTTATGTTCGCCTTTTTAAAACCTGGGTAATATATGCAGAGATCCACATCAACAGAACATCATGATTTCTCAGTGAACCTCAGGAACCATCCGCAGCAGCCCACTGCGGGTCCATTCATGCAGTTACATGTTTATTTTCTCTGTGAAAATTAACTGGCTACCACACTCCATGACCACCTTGCTCTAGGGAGAAAACGTTATCATGTACAACCTTATCATAGAACTCATGAAGATACTGGTCCTACAACGGAGAAGGCAAGGACCGTGTGCAAACAGAAACAGTACTCTGGCAGTCAAGGCAGTCAACTTCTGTCCTTGAAATCCAACATGACCTTGCATTTGCCACTGAGATTTTTTGCAACCCATAGCAAAATTCCCCAAATGGAATCCCTATTAATCACACCACCACTTTCTTAGATGAGTGAGTTACTTGATATCAAGGTTGCTCTGCAGGCAGAATGGCCAAGCAGAGCAATTACAGTGGGACCTGCCTTGTGAACACAGGCTGTCACTTAACACCAAGCGTCCTGAAAAAACAGAGGGTCTAAAACTGTGGGGCCAGAAAAGAAAAACTTTCTGAACTTCATTGTGCCCAAGTCCCATGCATTTCAATGGAGAAAAGGCCACCCTCCACTTACCCTCAAACAAGCGCTCTGAGAAGTTAAGCCCTAAATTTTTTTGATGCACTGCAATTTTGTCAAAATAAGGGTATTGCAGGCTATCTCCAGAGCAGAGGTAACACAGCACACACTGATGACAACTGAACAACGAGAAGAAAGTAAAACTGATGCTTCCTGACTGTATGGTACAGCAGACTCCCCATAAAGACATTGAGATGGCAACTCAAGGAAGCGAAAAGTAGTATCACGCTGAATCCACATAAGGCAACAGAATATGCAGAGTACCTTCAGACTCACAGCCAAGTAGGGCTCAAGAGTTCATTCAGCATACCATTCTCCCCCAAATGCAGTATCAACAGATACAGACATCTGTTGGCAGGAAGCTGTGTCCCAGTTCCAGCTCTGCCAGATGCTGCATGCCTTACAGCTAGAAAACAGAAGAGATGTCCTTTAACTGCTCCCCAAGAGACCGGTGGAAGAAGAAAAACACTCAGGGCTCTGTGGGAAATACTTCATGTCTGCCAGACCTCACAAGAATTGCAGAAAAATCTACTGACTATCCAGGGCTGTACTTTCCATCTGGGTAGCTTGCACAATACATGTTCCTAAAAGCCTTCAAGGTTGGAGACTCTGTGCATTCTTTACTCAGTCTGTGCCAGTGGTGTCTTTTCCCTGATTAACCATAGCCACCACAAACTCCCTTTGCTTTTTACTTCTTGTCAGTGCTTAACGTTTGCAAAAAGGAGAGACTGAGGGGTGACCTCATTAATGTTTATAAATATGTTAAGGGTGAGTGTCACGAGGATGGATCCAAGCTCTTCTCGGTGATGGCCAGTGACAGAACAAGAGGAAATGGTTCCAAGCTGGCACATAGAAAGTTTCATCTTAATATAAGGAGGAACTTTTTCACTGTGGGGGTGGTGGATTACTGGAACAGGCTGCCCAGAGAGGTTGTGGAGTCTCCTTCTCTGGAGACATTCAAGACCAATCTGGATGTGTTCCTATGTGATGTACTCTAGGTGATCCTGCTCAGGCAGGGGGGATGGACCGGATGACCTTTCAAGGTCCCTGCCAACCCCTAACATTCTGCAATTCTGCAGCCTCAGTAATGTTCTTTCCATTTCCTCCTTAGTAATTAAAGCCATAAAATAGTTTATTCCTATTACTGGTTTTACTGTATTTACTTTTAACACCTTGTTATGTGTAAGTGTGTATTATTTGTGTTTGTATGAAGCTAACTGTAGCCCAGCCCTTCCTTACGGTCTGTTCTGAAACACATGCAGTTATTTTTTGGCCATTTAAGTGCAAAAGAAATTTGGCCTCCTGGGTCTCTTTCTGCCTCAGCACCTCTGCTGACACTGCAAACAGGGACTAAGCACTAAAACTGCTTTTCTCTACCAAAGCCCTCTACTCACTAAGGTAGCTCATTTCTCACAGCCCACCAGAAAGCTATCAGTTGGCCGCAGCTTTCAGACCTTACCACCTGGGCTGAATGCAAATCATCAATACAGATATGGAGAAACTATTATGGAACATTGCAGACATCATCAGTCCTGGACTTTTTTTTCCTTAAAGATAGTGGAAGGATGGGTCTAAAGGGAAGGTCGAAAGGAAGATAGCTAGCAAGACACTGCACGGTGCAATGTTCTAAACTTAAAGGGCTTAAGAGCAAACCAGAAAATGGTCTTCAGGTTACTGTGTGCAGAATCTCATTTTGGGTGGGGGTGATCCAGAGTGACTCTTTCAACAATCAAGATTTACTCATAATCAGCATAACTTCCACATCTATTTTAACACAGCAGTTCTTGAGTACATAACCAACAAGATCACATGGGAAACAGTGGAAACAAGCTTTAAACACAACAATCTCGCCACAATATATATTAAAATGTAAAGTTGTCTTATCCCCTAGGACCTCATCTAATGTTCACCAGCCTTCCCACATCAGCAGGGCTTTTTTTTTTTTTTTTTTTAAGAGAGAGAGCGTGATTGCCTGATGGAGAGACCACCCATCAGGTATTCCTTCTCACAGCTGCTCTTGTGCAGATTTATTTCATGATGACAAAGGTTTGGATTTTATTTCGGTTTTTCCATGAGGCAGATAGATTATATTTATAGTTTTAGCTACTTTTCACAGAAGGAGGTAATAAAAATCTTCACAATCATCATTTATTAATGTGTAACAATGAAAATTAAGTTCCACATTCAGAAACTGTACCAACTGTGGCTGAGAAACCTCCACGTTGATTCAAGGATGGGATATCATGGCATTTGTAGCTGAGACTGCTCAAAGCTGCTTGTCTTTTATGATCTTCATTTGCAAAAGACCAAATATAGCTCGTTTAGCAGTAATACAGTACAACTCAGAGTAACTTCTTTGTCTAGAAAAAGCTCTTAGCTTTTTTATTGAAATTACACCAAAGTGCAAGCCAACTCTAGGGTTAAAAGGCAGCAACTGTGAGAAGAAAAGCAGGATCAAACCTTCAGTGGGACTTGAACTTGGGAAAGTAATCCTGGCATGTTCAGAATGAGTGACACCAATTTCACCTCCTCTGATGAAAGTTCACGCTACTAAACTCTACGAAAGCATTTGACACAGGAGGGAGGAAGGGAATCACTGCAGGACTGAGAGGGAATGTGTATTGCCTCTGATGAGTGGCACAATGCCCAGGCAACTGCTGCGTGAATGCCAAAAGCGGGACCTCTGTTGCTTCAGCTGGATCCATACGTTTTGAATTACAGATACCTCACTTTATGGGATTCTGCTGCAACATGGCAATGCAGAGGCTGCTTGCTACACGTGTCTTTTTCATTCTGAAATTGAAACCCTGATGGGAAACTAGTCTCTCCAACAGTCTTGCACAGCAGATAAAAAATGTATTTCAGCACTTTTGTACCAGACCTTGCAGGAATTAACAGTATCCCAGACCTTTGTTCAGTCTTTCAAACGCAAAACAGCCACATCAATATCAAAACAGTCATTTTTTAAAAAACAAACCCAGAAGAAACTACATTGTGCAGAGTAACTGAAAGAAAATTAATTCTTTAAAATACCATGAACAAGTGGGGGAGGGTTGGGAGAGGGGGGGTGGCTGCTAAATTTTAAATGAGGGCCGTATCATTTTCCACACAGTTTATGCAGTAGGTAAAAGAATGAATCACTGAATAGCTTGAGTTGGAAGGGACCTGTAAGAATCATGAAGTCCAGCTCCCTGCTCCTTGCAGGACTACTTAAAACTAAACCATATGGCTAAAAGCATAGTCCAGATGCTCCTTGAACCCTGACAGGCTTGGTGCTGAGACCACTTTCCTAGAGAGCCTCTTCCATTGACCGACTACCCTTTCAGTGAAGAACCTTTTCCTACTGTCCAATCTGAACTGATGCAGCTTCATTCTGTTTCCTTGTGTCCTGTCACTGGTCACCAGAGAGAGGAGGAGATCAGCATCAGGAAGACAATCTGGCACTGGCTCCAGTTAAGCTTCCTACGATTGGTGATTGCCCAGCACTCTGATCTGTCCCATCTCTCTGTTTGACCTATCTTCAGCGAGTCCACAGCTCCTCCTACTTTAGTGTATTTCATATCAAACATACTTAATGGACATTTGATTCCTGTGTCCATTTCATGTTCAAAAACATGAAATAACTCTCTGAGCCTGGCCCGTCAGCCAATTGCTCACCCAATATATTATGGACCTGTCTAGCTGTGAGCCAGTTTGTCCAGAAGGATACCGTGAGAGACAGTACCAAAAGCTTTGCTGCAATCCAGAACCACCACATCTGCTGGCTGACTTTGGTCAACTGTAAGGGTGACCTTGTCATCATGACCAGTGACTGTGTTGTCTCTCTTTAAGTAAATCGAATACACCCGCAAGTACAAAATGTATTTTCACCTACAATGAAATTAATAAAAATTCAAAGCCATAACAACTTCTAAAATCTAAAAACTGCCAAGCTATGAAATATTTTTAATTAGATAAGCATATTGGAATATTCCAGAATTGCTGTTAAATAAAGCGCAGAGTAGAACTTGGAGGTGTCATATTTGACAGCAGAAATATTTTCCAAGAAACTACTCTTCTCCTTCCAGCCTAATCAACTAGTTCTGCTTCATCACTACCTCACATGAAATTGCAATCTAAAAAAACCCCAAAAAATAAATCAAAACAAAACCACAAAAAAACCCAAACACACAAAAAAGCAAGCTTCATCGATAGAAAAACCCCTCGATATAACAGGCATAAGTCACAGTGGCTAAAAAATACAGTTTCACATATCACAGATACTTTGCCCTAATTTTAAATTCAAAGCATGTTTTTAAAACCTTTTTCTAAGCATCCAGCACAATTAATGCATCTTTATGTAACCATGTAACAATTTTTTATACCTTTAACTGATTTCCAGATTTCAAGCCACATCCAAATTTATATAATCCTAAACTGAATGTTACACCAGCAAATAAGTAATTTTTGAGGTTTTGAACGTAACACAAACCACATGGAAATTAAAATTCTCAGAGTGGACCATTCATTATATGATGAGAAGTAGTAAAACCCATTATCTTCTTTCCCTCTCTCCCAGCCAAAAGTAACACCAAAGTTAACATCCAATCTTTTTTTCCCTCAGAGGACAACTACTCAATTAATAATGCAAAACAAATTATACCAGATCATTTCCATTTTATTTAGGTTATCATAAAATTGGCAATTTAAAACTGCACTAAAAAAGAGAGATTTAGCTTAACATATTTTGAACTTTAGTACCTCTTTAATACAATACAAAGATAAAGTTTGTTTTTCACTGTTTTCTGAAAATGAACAGTTCTGCCATGTACTTGTAATTCTTCCATCCTTAATTTTTCTTAAATTTAAAAAAAAACAAGGTTGTGGGATTTTTCTTTAAGTAATAATTTATCTTCAAAATAATTTGAAAGATGTCACACCACTTCTCTACAATTACTGGAAAGGTCTTTTATTGTTTAGCCTGATCTGAGATTCTATTGTTCTGGGTTGGGAAAACATAGAAACATTATTCCATTAGCTTTCTTTAAGCATCACAGATGAGGAAAAAAAAAACCAAACCTGAAGCAGATAATTTTCCTCTCTGCATAGGTCATTCTATTGCAATTGTCAAGCTTTTTACAGTTCTTTCACTTGCCTTAAAAAAGTTTAATAATATGGGATAATATTTATCTCAGAAGGATCAACCACAATTCCACAAAACTGTAGGTTCACATACCTCACTTAAATCACCCAAAGACATGTAAATTCAGATACTTCACTGCAGCTGTTGCTGACCAGTAGTTTCCTGGAAGCCTGAGATAGCAGGGCACCAGTATATCTGTTTATATCAACAACCCTTCTGTTCTGGCTATTACTAGAGAGAAACAGTTTAGGTTTAATTTTAAAAATAAGCTTAGAACTCTCAGAATTAGAAATAAAAGAATTAGGACTGGAGGTCTGATATGAAGGAAAAAAAAAAAGGTAACAATTGTAAAGATACACCTATCACAACTTAAACTAGAAAGGTCACCTCAATGTTAAGTATCCCAGCTCTTATAGGGGATTTCTAGAATGACTGGGATTTGTTTTGCAAGTGTGACGCCAACCTGGAAAGAATTTATAGTAAATAGTGTCAGTGATTTATTTATTGTCCTCCCCCATTGCATTTTTTGCAGTTATCTTTCAGTGCTGAAGCTGAGTGAGAAACAGTTTAAGGGGCAACTACTTCTGATGCATTGTGGGCTTCTTAACACTATTTGCACTGTATTCTGTGCAGCAAGCCATGGAGTGGTAGCACAAAATGTCTGTTAACACCAGGTGATCATCCATCCTTCCTTCTTTTCCCCCTCTCCAGCTTCCATTGCTTGTGCTTGGGACAACACCAACACCAGCTTCATAAAAGGGGCACACAGCTATAGGCTACTAATAGGTGAACAGTGTGGACTGAGTGCATCCTCAGCAAGTTTGCAGATGACACAAGCAGAGTGGTGAGGTTAGTGTGCCAGAGGAATGGGATGCCATCCAGAGGGCCCTGGACAGGCTAGAGAAGTGAGCCCAGGTGAACCTCATGAGGTTGAATTACCATGCAGAATGTCTAAAAGCATATGATTTATGCCAAAGGAACTTGTAAGACTGAGAAGTTACAGATACCCCAGCCCTGGAAGCATTCAAGCCCTGGTTGAATGACAGTCTGGAGTCCTACAGTGCAAACATGCCCTCACACAGGTCCCACAGACTCCCATACAAGAAGCTGGTTTCCAAAAAGGTCACAGTCAAGCAGAAGGTTTTGGGTTCAACTTCAAGTGTAGATATTCACACCCAAGTTCTAACCATCAGATATACCACTATGGTGTTGTATCTATAACACAAGACTTAGTCATTTTTTACTTATGAGCATCATCAGAAATAATTATTTTCTCTCACCACCCATCACTGACAATTATTATAAATAATTACTGCAGGTTTAGCAATGAATCAGTTCAGATCAGCCTACTGCCAGTACTCAAGACAGTCAATATGAAAAAGTTAACACCAACGGACGTCACACCAAATTCCAACATCTGTACAGACTGTTTCATTGCGTAAGGACACTTTAAAAAATGGAGGTAGAGGCAATACAATTCCTCTACAGAGAGCAACTCCCAATTCCAGTGTTATGATCTATGACTTTGACAGCATTTTGTCTTCTTGTGCAAGGTTTTTCTTTTTTTTTTTTTTAATATAGTATAATGGTTATATCTTAAACAATAGACTGAAGTAGAAATCGTCATTCTTTTTGTTAAATGGTGCTGCATCATCAGTACCCTATAATTATTTTAGTGTATGAGTGTTGCTGTTCAGAATAAGTGTCTTAAATTTATGCAGTCTTACAAGTTCCTTTGGCATAAATCATATGCTTTTAGACATTCTGCATGGTAATTCAGCCTGTAGAAAACCTGGCAGCTCCTGAAAATGCCTTCTATTATAGACTACCCAGCAGAATATTTGTTACATTTATAATATTCCTATCAGCCAGCACTATGTAATTAAATCAATATAAATTATCACAATAAAAAATTAAGATCCAATTAAGTCCAAACTGTCAGACAACCAGAGCAAAAAGATCTTACCATAAAACACTAGCACTTGTAGTTAGTGCTGTGTTAAATTTCTTGCACATACATGCCCACCTTCAGTAGCCTCACCTCCAAAAAGTATACAATGACAAGACATTCCCCTTTACATACAGGCATCTAATCATCAGGAATGAATATCAACACCAGAAAATGTAAAAAATCCTTAAATTCCCAAGATGATGTTTTTAAGACGACCATGACCACAGAGAGGTGGTGGATGCCCCAACCCTGGAAGTGTTCAAAGTCAGGTTGGATGGGGTCCTGGGCAACCTGATCTAGACTCAGGACTGGAGGTTAGTGGCCCTGCTTGTGGCAAGGGGTTTGTAACTTGATCTTCGGGGTCCACTCCAACCCAGACCATTCTGTGATTCTATGACTTTCCATGCTCAGTTCTTCCACCAGCCACATGTATCTCACCCATTTTGTTCTCGCCCTAGTAGTCTCCTAAAAGGTCCTGACTAGCTTGCTGACTCACACAGCAATCCTTAAGAGGACTGAAAAGTCACAGAGGCTTCAGAAATTTAAGATAGTATCCATGAAGAATGTGAACTACCTCACACTTCTCAAATGTTCTAGCAGGTTTCTGAAAACAGGTAACAAAATGGATGATTTGGGGGTTTCACAGAAATGAACCGACAAAAACATCAAACAGGAACTCTTCAAATAAGCATAGAAACCTCACATCCCAAGTGTAAGTAGGATTGGGAGTGGTCCAAATTAAGAATATAGACTAGCTTTTCAAATTTGATGCCTAAAGTTCTGAGATGCATATTTCAGTTCAGTTTGTAAATCTGTCAATTATCTACAATCTTATTAACAATTCTTTCAATATAAAATTGGAAATATAGTCAAGTCTGTATTTTTTTAGTGCACAAGTGTGAAAAGGTTGGCCTAAATATGGTTCTATCGACAGAGTTTATCATCTAATTTATTTTTAATCAAAAGAAATTATAAGGACGAATTTTGGGAATGAGACAAAAAAGCAGAAGTGAGACTAAACAGATTTGTCAAATTGGCTTGAAGGGGAAGAAAGATTTTAAATCAATCTTAAAATTACAGCTGGGTTATACTCAGTATAACTCAGTAACAGTTGAGGAGTTTTTTCCCTAGTTAAACTGGGCTTACTTTTTCTTGACACACTAAATGCAACAAAATTTTTGACACTGACTTTCGTGGATGAAAACTTTAAAATCGAGAAAAAACACTTCTGGGTGAGACTCTATCACTAAACCTTAACAGAACCAATGACTCTTGCAGGAAACAAACAAAAAAAGGCAATTAATAATCCTTTATTTCTAGGTTTTCATCTTAAAAAAAAACCCAAATTTTTCCCTAACATGTGCAAGGGTCAAGTCACTCTATGTACCTTTAAAGCAAAGTAGGAAAGGAGTATTTATTTCAGCATATGCTCCTTTACCCAAATGGCACTGATCCATCATCGCGCCCTCAGCTAGTTATTCTTAGGGGTATACTAACACTCAAAATAAAGAGGGCACTGACGTTCCTGAGGGTGACAGGAAACCCAGCAGAATAAGAAATTTTAGACAGAGTTATTTACAGCTATTTTCCTGTGAGAAAAGAATGGTAAGAATGTAGCATGAACATTAACAAATCCACTAGAATATCAGTCTGCCTGGAATAGTCAGCAGGTTTGGAGGGGGATTCAGGGAGGCTGGAAACTCAAACTTTAGCTTGTAATCAGAAAAATCCCACTTTAGAAATTTGAACCAACAGCTAGAAACATGTAATATAATATAGAACTCTCCTGAAAAGGTACCCAGCTAGAGGAAACTTACGCTGTGTATGTCAAGTCTGTGACTATTTAGCTACCAAAAAAACCCAAGCCAATGACAACTAATCTCTTTATTATTCTGTAGGGACCTATTAATGAGTGAGTGACAAGGACAAAATCTGCATTTCCTTCCTCTTCTTTCTTGGGGAACTGTGCTGCAGATGGTGTGTGCAATTCCTTCATTAGAACACTAACAGAGCCGAATTTTACATTTCCAACTGAAATACTTCTGTTCTAAAGATACGCTAATGGAAAATAAAATAGAAAAAAATGGATTTTAATAGAAGATTATTCAAAATGTTTATTCAGGTTGTTTATGAACAGCTATTCAGAGGGTTTAGTCAGCAATTTAAATAAATTGCTTACTAGTTACTAATGTTTTACTGTCAAGTAGGAAGGCACATGTAGAACATGTAGTGTCTTGTGTGGGAGAACCATAGTGTAGAGATCCATTTCATAACCTGTAAATAGCCAAGAATTTGATTGTCAGCTTTAGAAATGAGAAGTTGAGTACAGTAGGAAGCCCAGAATTAACTACTTCCCTGCTGCTTTAGCATGGCAGACATGCATGCAGAGATATTAAAGGTCAGGCTTGATGGGGCTCTGAGCAACCTGATCTAGTAAAGATGTCCCTGCTCACTGCAGGGGGGTTGGACTAGATGGCCTTTAAAGGTCTCTTCCAACCCAACACATTCTATTCTATGCAAGACCTATTTCATATTATTCCCTCAAGATACCTCCACAGCCCTCAGGAATGTCACCATGTAGTGCTGATTTCCAGAGTACCAGTGGTTCTTCAAAGTACATCGACAAATACGCCACGCTGTCCAGAAGCTGCTGTGCAGTTCAGCCAAGGAGCAGCTCATGTGTAAGTCAGTTAATGCTTCTTGGAGGAAATAAAAGACTGTTTATTTATTAAACAAACAAATAAATAATGAAAAATGAAGGAACAGATTTGGGGATTATTAGGGAGTATTTATTTGGCAGGAGAAAGTAGAAAGGACTTGATGAGACTTGTAAGAGATAAGCCCATAAAAACACTGTTAGCAGAATGAACCAGTTAAGTCCACATCCCCACAGCAAGTTGGCAATCAGTTCTCAGCACCTGTTTTCAGACCAGCACCCACAGAGTTTAAGTGTATTTTTTATAAAGTGATCTCCCCACAACCTCTAGGTCAAAAACACAAGGTAAAAATGCGCTTTCAGGATTGCTTATTGTTAACTTTAGCCACACATGGTGCTATTTTCAACCAACAGTATTCAATACCAGGTAGGGGCGAACTGAGAATTCTGAATGGAGCAGATCAAAATCTCGTGGCCAGCAAGTCCCAGGCTGCTGAAGAAAGTAAGTCCCTCCTGACTAATAAAAGCAACAGTATAGTGGTCCATTCAAGACAACCACAAAGCCTTATTAATTTATAAAATGATGCATTTTCCTTAACTTAAAATTCACTGAGCATTATTCATGTACTGGGACACACCACTTGCAGCCTTCAGGGCCTCCTAGAGTCTTAGAACAATTTCCATCTAGGATCTCTTTGACTTACAAAGGTGAGCATCAAAAGTTGTCATTTGAGGTGTTCCTTTCAGCCTTTATATCAGCACTCTGAAGAGCAGGATATCCTTCCTGAATAATTAAAAACACAGAAAGGGCAGATATGGTCCTCATCAGTGGGGAATTCCAAGTGCCCTGAAGCAAAGAAACTCTCTCTTCAGATTTACACAGCGGAGCCATACTGCATCCAACAAACACTCTTCCTCCTTAGGTCATCTGGCAAGATCCTGCTTTCACTCTGAGCTCATTGTGAGCTACTGGAGTAAATCAAAATTTCCTGAAGCTGTTCTTCCCACTACCACTTCACAGGTTTGCAGATAATACAAAACCATCAACACCAGATGGTTGTGCCACCATTCACAAAGACCTTGAGAGGCTGAAGAAATAGGCTGACAGGAACCCCATGAAAATTGGCAATGGGAAGTGTGAAGTCTTGTACCTGAAGAGGAGTAACAACAAGCACCAGCATATGCTGGGAGCAGACCAATTTTGGCAGAAAGCAGCTCTGCAGAAACAAAACTGGGGTCCTGCTGGACAATGGCTGAACTTGACAAAGTGATGTGTCCTTGCAGCAATGGCAGCCAACAGCATCCAGGGCTGTATTAACAGCAACAGCAGCTGCAGCACCAGGAAGGTGATCAACCATTCTCCAGCAATGGTAAGACCACACATGGAGTGTAATGTCATGACCTGGGCTCCTGAGACACAGACTACTGCAGCAACTCTAGTAGAAGGGCCACAAAGATGACAAAGACACTGGAACACCTTCCATGTGAGGAGATGCTAAGAGATTCTGATTAAATGTAAGAAAAAATAAGGCTTGTCCCTTCTTGGAGATATTAAAATCCTGACCAGACACAGATTGGGGCTGCAAGCTCTAGCTGACTGCTTTAAGCAAGGGGATTGGGCTAAAGGATCCTCAGAGGTCCTTTCCAACCTCACTGATTTTGTGATGAACCCCAGACCAATGCTAACATGCAATATTGCACTCTGGCAGGCATTCAGCTTTGCAACTCATGCCCTCGGGTAAGTGTCCTAAGCATATGTTTTATACAAAGAACTAACACTGCAAAAGGAGCTGCATCCTTTATCTCTTTGCAAAGGAAATAATGAAACAAACATGTCAGAGGAGAGTAAAATATTTGGAACTGTCAAAGTGTTGTGTAAACATCCTTGCTGCTGTTTGAGAGGCAAAAATAGAAGACGGCAAGTCCAGTCAGAAGTATTTTGCTTTAAAGTCTCAGATTGCACAATGTAAGAGCATATTAGCACAACAGAATTCACAATACGCATCCAGTCTAGAGATGAGCCAATATAGAGTGACATGTAACACTGAACATAGATGTTCACAAAGCTCAGATGTACGAAGCATGTAGAAGCTCCGCACCAGTGACCACAGGTGTCCCATGTCTTCATTTTGGGCATCCAAGGTCACAGGATCTTTTAGCACACACATACATGTAGGCTACACCTGGCTAATAAACACCCATGTGCCTCCTACCAGTTATGACTGGAAAGGCCTAATCTGTCACCCAGAACTCCTCCCCAGAGGTCTAGTAAGTTAAATCTACAGGTGTTACAGCAAAATCAAATGCACCATGTAATTTAAACTAAGACTATTGCTGCTAAAGATGTCCTCTGTGTGAGTTAATGCTCATCCAAACAATGTACTAATTAAGATTGTCAAAAAAGAGAAGCATAGATGATAAATTCCTAGTTTGGCAAAAGCGCCCTGGAAGAATCACTGAGGCTTGCCAAAAAAAAGAAGGAAATTAGGGGAAAGGTAATTCCAACACGAGGAGACAACAACCACTGACTCGTGGACCATCCACCCTAATCACCATCAACTCTAAAGAACTTTTAGGCATGTACACTAATTTACATATGAGGCAAAGGCTTATTAATAAATCCTACAATGATAAATACATATGTCATAGAATCATGAATATGTTAATATAAAGCACACTTGGACATGTGCTGTGCTGAGACGTGCACCCATATCTGCACAAATATGCAATAAAACCTCTGCTCTGTGTGTACTGCACACCCAGTAAACAAACCCCCAGATTTGGGACAACACAGGCACTGTCTTTATGACTTCCAGTTTATGTTCTAGAGACTCTCTACAACAAGGTATTGTATGCTTAAAAAAAAATCTAACCATGTCTGAGGAAATAAGACCTGTGTTAAAGAGAACAAGAGGGAACTAGTCAGGTGGACCACAAATGTGGGACTAGTCCCATGGAACACTGTAATGAAACATTTCCTTTGGGACAATCCCCATTGCACATACAAAAGACCTAATGGCTTGCTCAGTGTCTCTTCCACCCACAAATGACTCAGTAAGAATTGTGTAAATATGAAGAACAAGACAGCAAGGGAGAACCAAGGTACACATAAAGTTAGAGCTCCAAGCTGACCCTTGGGTCCAAATCAAGACGCACTGCCAGGCTTGCAGGACGTGTGAGGCAGAGACTCCGCAACAGCAGGGGACTGCAAGGAGAGGGCACAAGCACTGACAGAGTTTTGTTGGGAAGCCAAGATAGGTGCAAAAAGGCTGTGAGGCAGAAATGAAGACAGCGGACAGAAAGTACTTCACAAAAGAAAAAAGAAGATGATTCAAAACACCTATTTACACAAACCGAGGGAAAAACCCATGAGATAGATAGATGGATAGAATGAATAATATGAAAATGGGCAGTGGTTTCGTACCTGCAAATCATTTTATAGCATAAACCTTCTAGTGTATCATCCAACTGTGACAGTGAGTGATTGACATGGCACTAAAAGTGCCAGAAGGAACAAATATGCTGACCTCCAGAGTTAAATCAAATACTGATAACGTTAACTACAGTGCAAAGGTATTTGAAAAGCAGAGCACAGGAATAAAAGGGCTTAACTATTTTCTGCCACCAAGTCTGCAAACCTCAGACTTTGATATTTCTGCATCTTGTATATGCCTCTTAGAAGGGATTCAGGCTTCCAGCAATCGAAGGTGTACATGCTGCTTTGGCTGCACATCACCTAACAATAATACACATGGCAAAGCACACGAACGACATTCCCCTTAGCACAGAAGGGGCTGTGGTGACAATGGGAAATGTGGCATTTGGAGACAATGATAACATTCTAACAGCTGCAGCAAACTGGAGGCTGGAGAGGGAAAGGGAAAGTGGGGGGAGGGGGGGAAGGGAAAGGGGATAGGGAGGGTGGATACTGAAGGAATGGAGCCAAACTAACAGCTGGATCAAAACAGCTTAAGATGAGAGATATCTTTGGAGTTCCCACACACTTTTCATCCCTCTTATATTTTAGCAGTTACAGGGGGAAAAAAAAAAGTAATACCACATAAACAAATTGCCTAGAATTGTTCTCATCAACCCTGTCAAGTCTTCATTCACCATATCATCAATCTTCTTTATAAGAGCAGGTAAACACACTGATGATGAGCACTACAGAAACCCCCTTAACAGAAAAAGAAATGTGAAGATGACCAGAAAACCAAGATTCAGTCACTGTCATGTCCTACCCAAATAAGGCAACAGAGCTAGGCATACAGAGTCCAGGAGGGTCCAGCTCTGACAATAGGTGGTGGAGGAACCCTTGAGGAGAGGGCTGCTGCTGGACCTTGAACTAACAAAGAAAGAAGGATTGGTTGAGGATGTGAAGGCTAGGGGCAGCCTTGGCTGTGCAACCATGAGACGCTGGAATTCAGGATCCTACCTGGAAGGAGCAGGGCAATAAGGAGGATTACAACTCTGGACTTCAAGAGAGCTAACTCTTCCCTTTTCAAAGACCTGCTTGGGAGAATCCCATGAGTTAGGCTCTAGAGGGTAAGCTGGCACAGATAGCCAGTCAATATTCAAGTATCACTTCATGAGAGCTTGAGATTGGTGAATAGAATAGGAAAGAATAGGAAATCAAGCAAAGGAGGAAGGAGCCCATGGATGAATGAGGAGCTCTTGGAAAAACTCAAAGGGAAGAAGGAGGTTTAGTGAATGTGGAAAGGGGACTGGCCACTTGGAAGGAATACAGAGATGTAGTCAGAGAATGTACGGATGCAACAAGGAAGGCTAAGGCCCACTTGTCATTAAAATTGGCAAGGGATGTCAATGACAAGAAGTTATTTCAAGTACATCAACAGGAAAGGAAGACTAGGGACAATGTGGGCCTGATCCTGAATGAAGTGGGGGCCTCGGTGATGGAAGACACAGAGAAGCAGAGTTACTGAATGCTTCACTCTTTACTGCTAAGGTCAGTCCTCAGGATACCTAGACCCTGGAGGTAGGAGAGAAAGTCTTGCCAAAGGAAGACCCTCCCCTGGTTGAGAGGATCAGGTTAGAGAACATCTAGGCAGCCTCAGCCCTGATGGGATGGAGCCATGATTGCTCAGGGAACTGGCAGATGTTATTGCTAGGCTAATCTCAGTCACCTTTGAGAGGTCATGGAAAACAGGAGAGATGTCTGAGAACTGGAGAAAAGCCAACATCACACCTGTCTTCAAAAAGGAAAAGAAGGAGGACCCAGGGAACTACAGGTCATTCAGACTCACCTCCATCCCTGGAAAGATGAAACAGCTCATTCTGGGGGTTATTAATAAACATGTGGAGGTTATTGGGAATGGTCAACATAGGCTCACCAAGGGGAAATCATGCTTGACCAATCTGAGAGCCTTGCAATGACAGCATCACCATATGCATGGATAACAGGAGAGCGGTGTATGTTATTTACCTTGACTTCAGCAAGGCTTTTGACATCATCTCTTATAGCATCTTGTAAGCAAACTTAGGAAGTGTGGGGTTGGCAAGTAGGCAGAAAGGTAGATTGAGAATTGGCTGAATGGCTGAGCCCAGAGTGTTATCATAAGCAGCACCGAGTCTAGGGGGAAGTCTTAAACATATTCATCAATTATGTGGATAAGGAGATGGAGCATATCCTCACTCAGCAAGTTTGATGATGATACAAAACTGGGATGAATAGCTGACATAACAGAAGGCTGGGCTGTCTGGATCTAGGCAGGATAAAAAGAACCAAGGGAAGTTCAACAAGAGCAAGTGCATGGTCCTGCAACCAGGGAGGAATAACCCCATGCACCAGTACAGGGTAGGGGTTGACTTGCTGGGAAGCAGCTCTGCAGAGAGGGACCTGGATGTCCTGGTGGATAACAAGCTGTCCATGAGCCAGCAGTGTACCCCCATGGTGAAGGCAGGTGCATTAAAAAGAGCATGTCCAGCAGGTTGAGGGAGGTTATCCTACCTCTCTACTCCGCCCTGCTGAGGCCACATCTCAAAAAACTGTGTCTGGTTCTGGGTTCCCCAGTTCAAGAAAGATAGGAAACTACTCAAGAGAGTGCAGTGGAGAGCTGTGAAGATGATACGGGGACTGGAGCATCTCTCATGAGGAAAGGCTGAAACAGATTGGTCTGAGAGGAGATCTGAATAACATATATAAATACCTGAAGAGTGGCTGTCAAGAAGATGGGGCTAGTCTCTTTCCACTGTTGCTAAGTGATAGGACGAGGGACAATGGACATAAACTGGAACATAGGAAGTTCCCCCTCAACATGAGGAAAAGCTTCTTTACTGAGAGAATGACAGCACTGGAACAGGCTGCTCAGAGAGGTTGTGGAGTGTCCTCCTCTAGAGATATTCAGGAGCCTCCCGGATGCTGTCCTCTGCAGCCTGCTCTAGGTGATCCTGCTCTGGAAGGAGGACTGGACTAGATGATCTCCAGAGGACCCTTTCAACCCCTAACATTTGAATTGAATGACCACAATTCCTATGTACACCAGTACACATGTCCAGCGCTACCCCTCTCTAGCAGCTTTACAGCCATACTATATGTTTTGAAATTGCAGATATTTGTTTAAATTCTAGTTTATACTAGCAAACATGGGGGCATAAGAAGGGAGTGAGAGATTCTGTTTCGTTTTCCAGGGCTGTTATAAATAAGCCTGAAAAGTGAATTTTAATGGCAAATAAACCAGACACAAAATAGCTTTAAAATAAAAAAGGATGAGTGGCAGAGAGAAGAGACAAAGCTTTCATGTACCCCCCATCTCTGTTTCCCTCACTTCACAGTAGCATCAATCTCACTTCCACCATGCTTCTTTCCTGAATTTCTAATGTAGAGGGACAAATAACCCAAGTACACAAAACATATAAACACCCTAACCCCTCTATAGGCATTCTTCATATAGTAAAATAGGAAAGAAAAAAATAAGAGAAACCAGATTTTCCCTCCCCCACCATCCCTTATATTCACATTAAATGAGTTTTAGAGTGAACAAAGAAACAGCAAAAAAAGGTTTACAGGAGGCCATGCTTAAATACATTAGTAGTAATTATTTTGTGATTTTACATTTACTTTCTATTTAATTGGTTCTTCTCATGCATGCTTACAGGCTAAGAAAACTAGGCTGCAACTGGAGTAGCAGCAGCACGTTTGTTCTGGAGTCTGAAAGGACCGGGATTAGAGTAATGTATGTGTGTTTTTCATCACCACTCTCTTTTTTTTCTTTCTTTTTAATTACATTTAATTACATTTTCAGACTATCCTGTCCTGTAGACATATGCTACGTGAATAGACACGATATCCCTTTGTATTGCTCTGCATTTTGGACACTTGTGTGCTTCCGATAAAACAACGAGCTGGTGGGAAAGGGAACTGATCTTAGCACAACGAAGAAAGAGTTCAGTAAGACATGAAGATGCACAGTGGCATTTTTTCCAATCTAAGGTTGTCAAAATAAGGCTCCAAATGGTCCACTGTCTCAGAACAATACAGATTTGTTCCGTGCTTCTGTCTTTGTTTGGGGTGTGGGTTTTTTGCCGGGCAATTTTTGCTTTCTTCTTATTAATGCACACTGTACATCACAGTGCTTTACATCATTAGATAACAGGAGACAAAAGCAAGACACACAGGCAGAGAGTAAGTCTCAGCTGAGCCTGGACAGGAGCGGGAAAGTCGCTGCGGAGAGAGGGAGATCTCAGGATTTGAGCAGGGAAAGTCGCTGAAGCGGAGAGAGGGAGATCTCAGGATTTGAGCAGCGTGGAAGCAGCAGCTGTTGTACTGACAGGAATCAGACAGGACTGAAGACCTGAGGGAGGGGAATGACAGAGCAGCAAAGGAGCACAAAGCAAAGAGAAATGTAGTCCTGTCTGAATCAGCAGGTTAGACTAAGTTTCAAGGTGGGACAAATAAAGTTGAGCGAGTCTCCCAAGAATGCCAGCACCTTATTTCTAGAGGCAAAAGCTTGTTCCACAGCTTTAAACAAGTAGTGGTAATGATTTGTTATGTGAAACAAAGGCAGAAAATGTTTGTTACTATATTTTACCCCTTCTTTTTATGCAGACATCCTCTTTCTACATACTGGCTACACAAAATTATAATAAAAAATTATAATCTTTGGTAACCAGCTGCATGAGACTCAAGTTCACCACATATTACATGCAGTATCCCATCTAGCAGACAGGAATACCAAAGCAGAAGCCAATAAAACTACTGCATCAACATGACCAAGCAATTTAAGGAACAGAATTCCTCGCTCCCCCTTATTATATCCTTTTGGCACTGGGTCACATCTGCCTTATACAGCCAATGCAATCCTCCTCCAGGCCAGGGTCCTAGTAAAATACTCTTTGAAGACTGCTGACCATTCTCCCTTTTCCTTCATTCCCATTCTTGAAGTTTTCTGATGTAACAGGAGCTTTCAAGACATCCAAGTGAGAGTTGGTCTGGAAGGCAACCAGAAGCTCACTCTAGCACATGAATATGAATCAGCACACGAATCCCACTCCTGTTCTGCAGCGGGACAGGAATGCACAGCTGTTACTACATCTCATTTCAGAGAGGCATCAGAAACTTGACATTCATGACCAACACAAGCACATTCTGAAACTCTGCCCTACTCAGGTCCTAGCTGGCAACCAGCCAGGCCCTTGGTGGTTGGGACCACTGTGCATAAAACGTATCAGATGGCATATTGCTTCTTGTCATTTCTGGGAACTGGATTAAGTACGAGGACTGTTGCCACACTTCATCTTGGTCCCACTGCCCTCCTACCTCAAATAGACATGGAGCATTAGTCTGTAGTCCTGCAGAGATGTGGCCAACAGATAAAACACACCCCAGACTGCAGTGCATTCCTCTGATTCTAATGACTGTGAGTTACAGAATATGGGATGACACTCCACAGCAGATAAATAAATGTAGTTTGTTCACCAAAAAGAAATAACCCTAACCAATAACTGCTGCCTCATCTTTCAAATCAAGGAGGTCCTGCTTAGCACGTGTCTGCAAAATTCTTGGTTGAAGCTGCAATAGCCTAGGTCTTGCACATATTTTATTATTAAAAACAAGACTATAAAAACAGACAAGTGGTAGCTGGGTGAACAGTGAATAAGCTTATGTTTAGAAGTTACACTTTCAAATGAAGGCGTGAGGTTTAACAGTTCAAGAATCCAAAGCATAATGACTGCAGATTTTCAGCTTCTCTCAGTTGCAACAGGGACTTCACAGGTAGCTACATCAGGTCACTTAGTCCTATCAGTGCTTGGGATCCCACATCCAGAAGGGGAAGGGTAATAAAAATCCTTCCTTATAATGTATTTTGGGATGTTCAGGTCTAAGCAAGAGCAAAGCTTCTATCCTTCCATTGCCTAGGAAAATGAAAGGTTTAAGCACTTTTACCCTCTCAGTTGTTCAACCACCACATCTGTGTTGCTTTTTTTTTTTTTTTTGTATCTTTCAAGAATGTTTTGGCAGTTCCCTGATCCAGCTGTGGTGAGCAAGAAGCTGATACAGTATGTCTATTGCTGATGAGTTAGGAAGCTTTCAGGCAATGAAAATGTCGATGCACAGGTACATAGTATGACAGAGAACCAGCCACACAACTATTACAGAAAGGAGCCCTTTGGCCAGAGGGCAGCATTTACACAGGCACTACAGTTTAAATCAAGACCTCAATAGTATCCCCAGTTGATTGCATGAGACTACAGGCTTTCTCCATATCCCCAGCTCCATTCTGCAGCTACCTCTTACATTATTTCATCTCCACTGAGCCCATGTTCAGTTCTGGCTTCAGTTCAATTAAAAATTCACTTAAGCGTATTTTAGACCCCTTGGTGTCAACAAATTAATTTATTTTTTTAATGTGGAAAGTCTCACACTGTTTGCACAAGCGTATCTGCTGAAGTTCTGTGCATTTTAACACAGAATGGAGCTGTAGACCGTAGCAGACATACATCAAACAACTATGACTGCACCAAGCCACGTCACACAGTCGGAACAGCTACTCTCCATTACAGCCTCCAGGGTAGCAGATCCAGCCTCTCATAAACCAACAGTCCTCAAGCAACAGCCTTTGCCCGCAATGCTGTGTAACACTGCTTACAGAAACAAGGAAATAGAAGCAGCTGAAAGCAAGGCAAGACCTCCCTAATGAGAGGTACTGACCGAGTGGGCACCGTCCAACAGTGACCCCAAAGCCCTACTTTAGCAAGCACTGCCACCAATAGGCCAGTGACAGCTCGAGGTCCTTTCTCTGCACTTCAGTGTAACTTACAGACGTGCTGTCTGCATCAATCCCATCCTTAAACTGACTTAGGCTGGAAATTTATACAGTGCTATCAAATACAACTTGCCACTGCATATCTTTCCATTTAAAGAACTGATTTAAACTGCAATCCCAGCAGGAACTTCACTGATAGACCTCTACAAAGAGGCTTGCAATACAATAAAGCCTGGAGAAGGGATGGGGAGATCTTATAGCTGCATTCCAGTAGGTGGTGAGGCCCTGACACAGGCTGCCCAGAGAGGCTGTTACTGCCCTGGCAGTGTTCAAGGCCAGGTTGGCTGGAGCCTTGAGCAGCCTGGTTTAATGAGAGGTGCCTCTGCCCATGGCAGGGGGTTGGAACTTTAAGGTCCCTTCCAGCCCGAACCATTCTATGGTTTATAAACAAACTGTGATACTGTGCTCCTGTCTGATATTACTGCATACCTGCAGTTCAATTACAGCATTACGTTTGCTCTTTTTTTTTCCCTTCCAAATTTCAGCATTCCAATCTGTTTTACATAGCTACTATTCCTGAATTTCAGAGCTCCTACTTCTTGCATGCCAGTTTCTGAAACACAATTCACTTGGTTGGCACAATTATATTTAAGTAACTTGGAGACATTCCACTAAAGTACATATTTTCCAGCTTGTGCAAACCTCCTGTCTTTCCTGTTTACCTGTGGAAACCTAAAGTTCCTCTATCGCAAGGAGATTTTTTTTCTGTCCACTTCCTTTTTTTTTTATAACACAAAGTCAAGGCTACTTTCTAGGAAATTCTGCAATTATCTTTGGAATAAATTCTAAAGAAAAGTCCAGAGACCCTGTTTGAGCACCTTGTGCTCAGTGTTAATGGTGAGCTTAGCCAAGCTCCAGCCCCAAGGTGTTTTTCCTGAAAGTATATTCATTAGAAAGGGGCCTGATAGATCAGCAGATAGGGAAAATAATAAAAAGAATTTTAAAAGACAAAAATTAATGCATTAAAGGGATCACTCCAGGAAATGCCAAGACACTGATCAAATACAAGTCATAAAGACACACATCTTCTCATCAGTTGGGAAGCTTACGAAACAACAGCTGCAGGTCTAACATCTCTCATACAGATGTCTACATTTACCACTGGTCCTGAAGAGCACATTAACAGCAGCCACTATATGCAGGAGTTTAAAACAGAGAACACACATAAAGGATCACAAATAATGGTATTTTCCCTGATTTACTTTCCCTGACTTTCCACCCACAATAAACTGAAAGTTTTTTGTTTACCCTTGAAATTTACTCCTGATTTTAGAATTACTCTCAAGGTCTTAAGAGCTTCCCTAGCTGGGTAAGAGACTGCTGAATGAGCTAGTTATCTGAAGTGCAAGACTTCAGGACAGGTATCCTTTGGGTTCACAGGGAAAGGTCTACACTGAATCAACTATTTCTCTACATGCTCTTTATTCTTGATAACCAGGCACCCAAAAATTAAAGCACACACAAAAAAAACCCAAACCCTACTTAGATAACTAGTTTCTCCTTTGTTAATCACAGTCCAAACCATCATGCTGCCAAGAACACAGTTTTTGTTAAGATGGAAGTTTTGTTTTCAGTAAATCTATTAAGTAGTAGAAAGCAACTAATTGGTATTTGAGGAATCTCTGTAACGTCAGACTTCATGACTGCACTGAAACCTCACAATTTCTCCTGAAGGCTCAGCTCACGCATTCCCACAAGGCATCAGTTCAGATATGGGGTTTTTTTCCAAATATATTTCATTTTTGGATTGCAGAATTTGTTGTTTCAAAGCCCTCTCAGTGACCTCAAACACCAACAGAAAACAACCCTGAAAAAGAAACCCTAGTTTTCAGCTGTTCCATCACATTGCAGCGGGTTGACTTAAACTTTAAAAACCAAGTAGCAGGGATTATTAAAAAAAAAATCTTTCCATCTTCAAAGCAAAGAATTCACTCTTTAGAATATATGTTGACAAGCAATATAAAGTGTGTCTAAAAAACTGTCCAGACAAAAACTATTTCCTGACCAACCTTCCAACCTATACCTCAAATACATACAAGCCTCATACAGTGGTCAGGGGACAGACTGATTAAACTCTATGTCCCAAGTAAATCATTAAAATTACTGTAGCTAGAAGGGGCACTGGCTTTCTTAATGAGCTGAAATAAGACTCAAAGAATCACAGCTGAAGCCACAGATGCTCTATTTATGCCCTGACAGCTGGTGCTTTCTTACTCTTTCAAAAATGTTTCAAAAATTTAAACAAGAGTTCAAAAAGACAGCACTGGACATATAATTTTACAAATACTGTGAGTTACAAATACTGCAAGTTTTCCTAACTATGTGTGAATTATCCATGAGCCTGAAAATAGTTTCAGCTCTTGTTTACTGATTTTTGAGCCCATCACTCATTCTGCCTAACTCTTGGTTAAAGTAAATAACTGAAATTTTAAAATTGTGGAAAGTAAACATTTTTCTCTTTTTAAAAGCCTCAGACATAGATATTCATTAAAGATTGCATATATTTTCTTAAATGTTCATCAATTTTAGATTCCATAACTTAATTCTTAAGATGGTAGACACTCTGACAGAAAGGAAGAAAAAAAAGCAGGAGAGCATGGCAAATCCCATCCAAAACAGCAAGGCTGAAAGGGTTGTAGTCAATGTGGCTAATTCTGCTGGGTGGTCAGTCCCTAGTGGTATTCTTCTGGCCTCAATTGTAGGTCCAGATCTATTAAGTATTTTTATCAATAACCTAGATGCAGGAGCTGAATGCACCATTAGCAAGTCCACTGATGGCACCAAACTGGGAGGAGGTGCTGCTGACTCTCTGGAGGGAGAAAAGGCCTTGCAGAGGGATCTGGATACACTGGAGCACTGAGCTGGAGAGCAGCCCTGCAGAGAGGGATCTGGGGGCGCTGGTCAACAGCAGCTCAGTAGGAGCCAGCAGCGTGTCCTGGCAGCCCAGAGGGAAAACCACATCCTGAGCTGCATCAGACACAGCAAAACCAGCGGGATAAAAGAGGGGATTGTCCCCCTCTCCTCAGCACTGGGGCAGCCTCGCCTTGAGCACTGTGTGCAGTTCTGTGCCTCACCATGTCAGAAGGATGTGCAGGTTCTTGAATGTGTCCAGAGGAGGACAAGAGAGCTGATGGAAGGGCTGCAAGTATTGTCCCATGGGGAGAGGCTGAGGACTCTGGGTTTGTCTAGCTGGGAGAGAAGGAGGCTGAGAGGGGGTGAACTCACTGCTCCCTACAGCTTCCTGAGGTGGGGAAGCAGAGAGGAGGTACTGAGCTCTTCTCCCTGGGATCCAGTGACAGGACACATGGAAATGGTTCAAAGCTGCACCAGGGAGGTTCAGACTGGATGTTGAGTACTAGTTCTTTACTGAGAGGGTGGTCAGACACTGGACCAGGCTTCCTAGAGAGGTGGTCAATGCCCCAGGCCTGTCAGTGTTCAAAAAGGCATTTGGACAATGCCCTTAATACTGCGGTTTAACTTTTGGTCAGCCCTGACATGGTCAGGCAGCTGGGCTAGATGATCATTGCAGGTACCTTCCAACTGAAAGGATTCTATTGTATGGTTTTGGGTTGGGGCATTTTGTCTGTTAAATTTCTTCCAAAGTCCCTAGTCACATGGAATTTGTATAGAATAAAGCTGTACTATCCCCATTTTTAGATCCTTACTAAACCATTAGGTAGCATGTTAGCCTCAGAATAATTTTCAGATCAACCAGTTCTGAAAGAGCACTCTTAGAACAATATATCGGATACTTAAGCAAAACCAGCATGAGAATTTGCCGGAAACAGGTGCCAGCTAGAGACTATAACCAACAGAACTATTTTTCACTTGCATCTCATTGTACTGCACTGCTTGTCATTGCTGTCCCAAATCACAACTGCAAGTGATGCATGAACCTGTCACTTCAAAGTTAGACTGCTGTGACCACCATGGGGTGATGCCATCCAGCTCCTGCAGCTGGCAAAAAATGCTGAGACTCATTTATCAGGTGGCATGGTGCCACTTGAGCACATCAGGCTCATGTTTCAAGGATCTGTCCTTGTAAGTTTAAAAATATAAGGTTTGGATTTAAGTCACAACAACCAAATTGCTTGAGAATTAACCAAGAGAGAGCGCCCTGCTGACAACTGCTGATGTAACAACTTGGCCTTGAAGATAAACTAAAAGAATCTATCAAAGTGGGTACTCAACAAAAGGTTCAACATTAGTTGATGTCCATTGAGAGTTCAGCAGTCTAATCTTGACACACAAAGACATTATTTCTCACTCCTCTCAACTTCTCACAAACTCTAGCAAAAGGATGAGTTGGAAATTAGGGCTTGGCTCGGTGATGGGCATTGATAGGACAAGGGGCAATGGGTCAAAGTTGGATCACAATAAGTTCCATCTGAATGTAAGGGAAAACTTTTTCATTGTGAGGGCAATGGAGCACTGGAACAGGCTGCCCAGAGATTGTGGGGTCTCCTTCTCTGGAGACATTCAAGATCAATCTAGATATGTTCCTGTGTGATCTAATCTAGGTGATCTTGCTGTGGCAGGGGGTTGGACTAGATGATCTTTTGAGGT
Organism: Heliornis fulica; assembly: GCA_013399135.1. Classification (NCBI taxonomy): domain Eukaryota; kingdom Metazoa; phylum Chordata; class Aves; order Gruiformes; family Heliornithidae; genus Heliornis; species Heliornis fulica. The sequence continues at coordinate 154,105 of VXBZ01006321.1, read as the reverse complement.
CCCTTCCAACTCCTGACATTCTGTGATTCTGCGTAAACAGTCCCTTTCTTCAGCATTTCACTTGTCAATAAACAACAGCATATGCTCTTGCAGACTTTAAGTAAACACAACCTTGCTGTTAAAAAAAAAAAATCAAAAAACCTTTTTAAGCAAAAACACTTTATCCATGCAGATATTCTTGTTATCTTACTTGAACACTGAAGCAACCAAGAGCACGGGATTTCATGCAGTAGTCTGCTCTGACAATCATCACTTCTATTTCAGTTTCTTGGAGAAGAGTTTTAGAAAGACTTGCCAATTTTGCTGTAGTTACTTCCAGTGAAGGATGTTCAAATACTTTTTGAACCAATACAATCACCAGAAATTCATGACATCAGTAAATCATTAGCACATAAATTGCCCACTGCATATCCCTGCAACCATATAACTGTCTTCATGTACATGAAAGAACATTACGTAAAATGTAGTTTACACCTCCAGTTCAGAGAGGTGCTACTACCAATTCTGTTCTGTTCCTTTAAACATGTCTAATTTAAGTGTATTCTCAACATGCAGTATCTTGAAATGTCTCAAAATGTCTTCAAAATGATTCTGCACTCAAAGCGTGTAATACCATTTTTTTAGAAAATAGGGAAAACAATTTTTGGTGAAAAAATTCTTTTCTTCTCATTCAAAACATTTCCCACCATTTCCCGTCAGTTTTATAAATTGCAGCTAAGATGACAGATTTTAAGCAACCTCTTAGTTACATTACAAGCAGATTTAGCTTTACACAGAAGAAAGCAGCTATAGGATTACTTTTATCATACTGCATCCTATCTCACCGAGAAGCAGGAAATATATGAGTAGCATTTCTGCTAATGATTTTCCACATTGTTAAGCATGGGAAATACACTAAGCAAATATAACAGAGCTCATCTGTGAGAAGTTCAGGAATTGTATGACTTGGGTCAAAAAGTCTTCTGGCAAACACGTTTATTTTGGGTGGGATTTTTGTTTTTAATTCAGCTTACAATCATCGTGTATGACCAAGAATAGAAATCACTATGGCAGAGTTGGCTGTGGGAAGCTGTAACTAATCACAACTCAATGCTAATTGAAAATAAAACGCTTGTAGTTTTGCCTCATTCTTAGTGAATGATCTTACCGTGCAACAAATAAACCTATTGTGCTCTGCTCCCATTCCCAAAAAAATCTTCAATAAAAACGAAATGTAATATTGTGCCATTTGGCAATGTACCAGGATTTACTGCCTTTAAAGGACAGCTAAAGGCTGTACCAGATGCTTCTTTATCAGAAAACTAAGAGAAACTGCAGCAAGACAGAGAAGGCTTTTGTTATTGCTAATGCTGCCACCTTTGTTCTCAGGAGCTTGACACCCTTGGGGAGGAAGAGACCTTTACATTAGTTCCTCACAGACTTAACTTTAACTCCAGGAATTTAAGCTATTGGGATCACCAGCCAAACCAATGCAGAGGTTCTGTTACTGATGACAGTCCAATTCACTGCACACTTGAAGAAGCAAAGGGGCAAGTAAGCAGTTCCTAGTTGGTGCTGCAAAACTCTTCTGCTGGAAAAGTGCTTGATTCCTGACCTTCCAGACATTTTAATTATGGAATTACGGAGGAAGTTTACTTACATATCTCACTTCTGTGACTTCCAAACACACAACCACATCACACTATAGTACAGAGGAAAAATGGCTATCGCTCTTCTGTCCCCATCCCAACCAGAGAGGCTGCAGTGTAGTACAGAACGTCTTCCTCACACTGCATGGAGAAGTGGTTTGAGGTGGATGAGAACAAGACTCATGACCACAAGGAGTTTTTCCACCAGCTTGATTTGTTTCCTTCCCTTCTGACTGCCCTGGTCTAGTAGGCTTGATGCCACATGGCAGAGTGGTGTGCTGTGATAAGCAAAGCTCAAACAAGATCAAAATAAGAGCTGATGGTCTAGGAGAGATAAATGGTAATGAATGGTAGCAAAGCTTTCTATGCCAAAAACATCAGTGCTTTTCACTTTTGGAAAAGGATTACTTCCTTTAAATCTCTACAAGAAGCAGCTTGTAATGGACTATTAAAATCTAAATTTCTTAAAGGACTTTTCGGTGAAGAGCACAAAGTAACTGCTGCCAGCACACCACATAACCAGGCAAGAAACAAAGCAAGGTGCTAAAAAAGGCTATTCTAATTGTTCATATTTTAAATAGGAAAGGAGCAAGGGGGAAGCACAAAAGCAAAGCTTATTTATCTAACAGGACCTTTAAATTATGAAACCTTAGTTTTAAAATATATAAAGTGCCTACTACAAAGGGATTTCTTTTACAAGAGCCACATTGAAAGAAATATGGCCTCTTAAGCAGTAGTAAAGCTCAAAGGCCATCTACTCTCAAATGTCATCAGAACAGCAGTCTTTCCACCCGCCCTATTCCCCACACGGAGCCGCAGCTTCATTTATTAAACATAATGACAAAAACAGCTGATGAAGTTTCACCACTCCATTTTGTCCTATGCAGCTCAGAGAGGAACCTTCAAAAACTCAGAGAGTTTGGCCTTCACTGAGGCATCAAAATATTCTACAGCTGGTTTAACTTCTGCACATCTACAAACAACGAGATTGCATCAGAACAATTCAGGGCATCATCACAACCCAACAAGTAAACCTCACAAGAAGAAAAGTTGGTCCTCGGCAACTTCTATTAGTTATAAATAAATCCTACCATATCTATATCTGCCAAGCTTGCAGCTAGAAACAATAAAAATGCAACAGTTCTGCTCATTTTAACTGGTTCCTTCTTCCAGAACTGCTATGGAAGAAAAGTGCTCTACTACTGGGTTTGGGGTTTTTTTTGCAGAACCCCGTATGAAAAAATTAAGCAAGCATCAGTTTCAAAATCTGTCCTATCAATCAGCACAGGCTGGTGAAAACGCTTATTATTATGTTATGTGCAAAACTGCCAAGAAAGTGTCAGAGATAATGGATATTCTCTGCAACATAAAAAGGAAATTATGGGGAAAACCAAGAAAAGGCACAAAGACTGAAGCACTTTCAGGCTATCACAATAAAAAGAGATTAAAGCCATTACATTCTAATTTTTCTCTTCAGACCTGGGAAATCTGCACTTCAGGGGTTTGCATCAGTATCAGCATCACAAGCCAAACCACACAGTCCACTGCCTGAAATTAGTCCTCCAAAATAATGCCTTTTACTGTTTTTTTTTCCTCATATAATTTCTTGTGTCAGTGTCTCCGGTATTTTAATTCTTTCTATCTCTAAAAGATAAAGACAAGCTTTTCAGAAATACAGACAATATTTTCTTATAACTACACAATTCCAGAAGCTCAGCTTAAAAGAGAAAACGCTATGTGTTACCATCACTACAAAATTGTTAAGGTACAGCACACCCCTAAGAGGTGCACAGGTAACTTTTCAGATTACATAATTTGCAGAGAGTGGGGGGAAAAAAAATTTAAAAGTCACCTGACACCAAGTTAAAGAACAAACAGATTAATCTCTTACACTAATCACAACAGACAGAGAGTTCCTTTTTTAAAGGTTTACTGACATTATTTCATAGCTGTTTCAAATATTATTCCAAGTTAAGTGCAAATGAACATTTGATCACTCTGCTGTTCAACACTTGCAGTAAGCTCAATGGATTCAAAACATGAAAAGAGGAGGGAAAACAAAACAAAAAGATACAGGAGCAAATTCACAAGACAGAACAGATTCTGACTTTGAATGAGTATTGCATGTTTAACAACAAAGTCTTGAATAAACTTACAAAAAGTACCATCTTTCACTATACATTTCGTCACTCTTTAATTAAAAAAGTGAAATGTTTCAAATTTTAGGTTTAAGCTAAGAACTCCTATGGTAATTTTCACTTTAAATTTTTCATTTTAAAATTACACACCAAGAAAATCTACAACATGAATCGAAAGTGCTACAAAACAAAATCTTATTTCTTGAGAAAAATTAAGAGTTAAGAACTTTATACATTCCCCTCTGTGGCATCTCTTTCCTTGCTTCTGAAGCACCCATCTAATCATACAGGAAGGACAAGCACTATGTTTTCATAACGAATCAAATATGAAACTATTCTCCATCCTTGACTGCTGATCAGTCCACCTGCACAACAGAGCTATAAAAGGGCACGGAAAACAAGTTATCAGCTAGATTTTGAGTTTTTAAAAGGGCTTAAAGAAATGAAACAAATAAGTTGCTAAAAATAAACATCCTACCATAGGCAGTCGACAAAACTCCTTTATGATAATGAAAAGAGAAAGCTGTTTTCTTAGAATTGGTTTTCTGGAAGAACTGAAGTGTCTCAACTGCCCTCTAGCGTTAAATTAATACAAAGCATAGCCAAGAGGAAGACCGAGGAGATACATAAGAAATTTATTATATGGTCTTGTTAACCACTATAAAGCTAAAAATTAGAGTTTTAAAAGAGCAGTGGGCGAATTTTGTCTTTAAAATGAAAGTAAGGTGTCAGCCTCCCAGCAGCTAGCTACATGGAATTATGGGAGTTTTTTAACTCAGCTTCAGCCCTGTATTTCTAAAAAAAACTCTATCAACAGTGCCCAAGGAAAAGTCATGCTTGATGCTAAAGAAAAGAAATTGTTAGAATGTTAACAGAGAAATAAATCAATCATTTATTTCCATAGACCAAGCTGTTACGATAAGAAAACATAAAAGCTACAGGAGAACTACTGGCTTTTATAATTAACTTTATTTAAGATAATCTGTTTATATATAAGCACAGCTGAAAAATCCTTCTGTTCCTCCTCAGGAACAAGAAAACAAAACAAGAAAAGCTCAGAGAAAAGCATTCTCTGAAGGGCATAAAGTCCTTTACCAGCAAGTTAAATTAAATCTTGAGCACCAATAAAAAAATGATAAATATTCCCAAAAGACAAATATTAGGTAATGATGGAAGACAGAGTCACTTTCTAACAGATAAACCCTCAAGACAAGCGATCTAATGATCAGTTTGTTGTGTGAAATAACAGAGCATTTACTGACCAACTTTGCTGCGGAACCACCCACACTGTAACTGCATCAGGACTGTGCTGTGCCTTATCTAATTAATAATCTCGAGAGATAAGGGTGATTAGCACAGTTGTAACACCGTAGCAGCGCACCTACTCTGCTTTCAGGACTTGGATAATATCTGCACCTGATACCATAGGTACACTACTTCGGTCAGCAGCTTTCCCTGAACACTGTGTCTCACCCTACACGCATACTACTGCCTTGGCACCATGAGGGGTTGCATTTACTATAGCCCACCAGCACATCACCAAAACCTCTATTATACCTAGCCCAGGTCTTCAGTCCCAGGAAAGTCTGTAGACTGGTTTGGAAAGAGTGACCTTCTACTCTTAACCCAGGGAAAGAGGATGGCAACCTTCTCAGAGCACAAGAACAGTCTGCTCTACCACTCAGTAAATTAAGTATACATGTAGCAGACTGGCTTGGCTGAGCAGCAAAAGAGGAGATGACGAAAACACGAGGCTGCTGGGGGGCAGATAACAGCATCAGCAGATACAGGTAAGGCAGAGGTTCTTCATGTGTTCTTTGCTTCAGCTTTCACAAGGAAGGTCTCAGGCCTCTATGTCTACAGACAGGGTTCAAGAAGAATAAGGACTATCAGCAGAAGAGAATCTACTTTTTAAAAAACTTCTCAATCCATGGAAGTCCCTGAGACAAGACAGGATGCATGCCTGGGTGCTGGAAGAATCTGTCAATGGAACAGTGAGGCTGCTCGCTGTCACGTTTGAAAGTTCATAGACATTATGGTAGGTCTCTCAGAAGTGGAGAAAGGGAAACAACCTGTCCTCAAAAAAGAAAAAAGGACAATGCAGGAAACCACAGGCTGGTCAACCCCACTTTGGTACCTGGGAAAATCACGGAGGTTGGAAAAGAGATCTTGAGATCATCTAAATGTAGTAGCCCCCAGCTGATGCAGGGTGAGATACAGTGCAATGCCCAGGATTGTGTACAATTGAGTATCTGCCAAGATGGAGACTCCCCAATCTCTTTGGGCAACTGAGTCCAGTGTTTCACCATGCTCACCGTCATTTTTTGCATCTTGTGTTCAGATGGAAGTACATTTTTTAATTTGCACCCTCTGCCTCTTGTCCTGTCAGGACTGAGTCTTGCTCCCTTTCCTTCATATCCCCAAACTCTCCTCCAACTCATCAGGGAATTTGGTAAATTTTTTCCCCATTGAGCCTTCTCTTTTCCAGGCTGAAGAGTCCCAGCTCTCACAGCCTCTCCTCATATGAAAGACACTCCAGACCCTTAATCTGTTTTGTGAACTTTTGCTGGACTAGCTCCACTATGCCCATAGCTTTCCGTTACTGAGGAACTCATAACTGGACACAGTACTCCAGATACGCCTTACCAGTGCTGAGCAGAGAGGAAGGATCGAGCCCTGGAAATGCTCTTCTCAATGCACTCCGGAATGCAGACCTTCCCTGCAGAGCTGCTCTTTGACAGTCAGCCCACAGCAGGTACTGATGCATGAAGCAGGTATTCTTGGAACATTTATGGGCATATGAAGATGCTGTTGGTGAGTGGGGAACAGTCAACGCAGATTTACCAGTGTTGTACTCTAGTACAAGAAAGATGTTGATAAATTGGAGCAAGCCACCAAGATGCTCTGGGAGCTACAGCACTGGAACCTGTGAGGAAAGGCTCTGCTTGTTTAGCCTGTGAAGGCTTTAGAGAAACAGCACAGCAGACTTTCAGTTCCTCAGAGAGGGCTACGGAGAACACATAGCCAGGCTCTTTAGCAAAGTATACAGCTGAAGAACAAGAGCCAGTAAAATGAAGTTGCCACAGGACATAAAAAAATCACTGCTATGAAGCACTGGAACAGGTGTCTGAGAGGTGGCAGATTTTCAAGACTCACCTGGACAATGCCAGAGCAAGCTACTCTGAAGTCAGCCTTGATCTTACTTTGAGGAGCAGCTGAGCTGGGCCAAGTGCAAGGTCCTGCAAGTGGGTCAGTGCAATCCCAAGCACAAATACAGGCTGGGCAGAGAATGGCTTGAGAGCAGCCCTGAGGAGAAGGACTTGGGGGGTGCCGATCCATGACAAGCTCAACATGAGCTGGCAGCATGCTCTAGCAGCTCAGAAGGCCAACTATGTCCTGGGCTGCATCAAGAACAGCGTAGTCAGCAGGTCGAGGGAGGTTATTCTGCCCTTCTGCTCTCATGAGACCCCACCTGGAGTACTGTATCCAGCTCTGGGGTCTCCAGTACAGGAAAGACATGGAGCTGTTGGAGTGAGCCTAGAGAGCCATGAAGATGATCAGGGGTCTGGAGCACCTCTCCTATGAAAACAGGCTGAGGGAAGAAAAAGGGCACCTAATTATGGCCTACCAACACTTAAAAGGGTCCTACAGGGAAGTGGGAGAGGGACTGTTCACCAGGGAGTGCAGTGATAGGACAAGGGACACCAGCTTCAATCTGAAAGAGGGCAGGGTTAGATTAGATGTTAGGAAGAAATTATTTACTGTGAGGGTGATGAGGCCCTGGAACAGATTGCCCAGAGAGGATGTGGAATCCCCATTCCTGGATGCGTTTAAGGATAGGTTAGATGGGGCTCTGGGCAACCTGGTCTAGTGAAGGTGTCCCTGCTGATGGCAGGGGACTGGAACTAGATGATCTTTGAGGTCCCTTCCAACCCAAACCATTCCATGATTCTATGATTCCTGGAGATCCCTTCCAACCTGAATGATTCTGCAAGTGACCTCACCTTATAACCCTAACCACAAGGCAGACAGGGTTATATCACAGATTTAATACCCTTTCTGACAGTAGCATCACAAACAATATTTATTTATTTCAGGGTGCTCACCACTCTGAATCAACTACATTTATAAATGCTTTCAAAATGATATCTGAAATGGCATTAACATCTGGCAAATGCTTATACCAAGGTTTCCTGTTCTGCATTCACAAGGAATGAGGGCATATGTTTGTAGCACTGAGGAATTTGGGCTACTCACCCACAGCTTATGTGCTTAGTTAACAGCATCTGTCTCAAGAAAATTTCAATTGGTGTCCTCACTCCTTCCATATGCTTCCTTCAGTGCAAACATACCAGTACGGGTACCAAGATACATATTGACACAAAACTTTTAAATTAGGCTGGAAGGAAGTATTTGGAAAGTTTCCATGATGCAGAGGGTCACTCTTAGACTATGCATCACCTCTATAGTGCTATTATCTTTACTGCATCTGCTCTGTAAGAACCATTATTAGCATGAAGGCTGCCAGTCGTAGAATAGTGTCAAGTATCTGACTGCAGTAGTCAATGATGGGACCCACATTTTATGTCATTAATCTAGATTAAAACTTTGTGTCAATCATGACTAGACTTGCTGACACACACTCTGAGATCAGCAATAAGTTAGGAGAGCCAAACCAAATCACTGCCTGGTATGCTGAGTCTGATGTAATACTTGGCTTGGAGTTGCTCCCATGACTCTTGGTTACACACACAGAAACAATCGCCCACATTACACAGTTACTTTTGTTTATCAGTTATGTGAAATCTGTCCAAAAATTCTATACCGTTCACATCAGCATCAGCAGTAGGCATTACATCATAGTAAGCACTCTGGATCTCCAAAGCACAGTTAAATATTTAGGAGGACAAAAGATAAATACAGCTCTAAAGCAGAACTATGTATAAATATTGCATAGAAAGGTCAAAGCCTCTGGAGTAGAGGAGATCAGAGTCCATCAAGTTCAGAATTTCAAAAATCACTTTGCTCAGCTACACGCTTCTATGGCAGTGCTGCTGCTTCACGCACGTTCTCAGGGCGATACCGTAACTGTTACATGGCCATGCTCAGCACATGTACCACCCTTCAGGAATCTCCTCACTAGTACAGCATCGAGTCTGGCACCCCTCCACTTTCACAAAACGACTCATCTAACCCCAAGGCTGTTTCCCATCATTTTTGTGAGCTGTCCCACTGCTGCAGGCAGACCAACTCCCCAGAGGCCTGCTGCCTGCTTCCTTTCTCTTTTTCCTGACTAATGCACTCCCGTCACACGATGGCAGTTACTGAACAGGAAGAAAATGCCTCCATTCCTGCTGAACAATAAACATACATCCAACCTCGTGCAACAACCTCCTTCGCCTCACATGGTGACGCACTCACGTGCCATGTTTTTACAGTACCAGAAGTTCATCAGCCCCTGGGCAGGAAGGTTGTGGGCACCGTGGTCAGATGACAGCAGACACCATAATGCAAAGCTTGCTGGTGCTTCACGTAAGAAAATATTAGATCATGTGCAGACTTGAAATGCCAAGTGCTCTACTTTCACAGGAAGAGGGTCGAGGATCGCTCAGCAATCAGTAAGAAGAAACTGTTCTTTCAATGAAACATTTAATATCTCTCTCCAAATAGGATTTCTTTAATATTACATTTAGGTATTAATTACCTAACTGTACCCCCAAACTGTTTTAAATGCACTAAAATCACAGCCCCATCATCAGCCTGGATGATTTCTGCAATCTTTAATAACTATACCCTGTATAAAAAGAAGTACTCAGTTTTCTTTCATTGTTTTTCCCATCTTTGACCTTCAGTGAGCCTTCTTATACATGACAGAAAGCAATCAAAAACTTTCTTGTATGAATCTTGGAAGACTACCGAATTAAAAGACCAGATGTCATATATAATATTAGTACATATGTTCAATTTTAACTACTTACTTCATATATTTGTTCTGAGTGGGTATCCACAGAATTACAGTAACACAAATAAGTGCATAAAGTGATCAACAGAAGATAATTTGAAACAAAGGGTACGTACATAAATATATCTACAACTTTCTGTAAATTGAGTGCAGGGAACAAAAATTGGTCAAAGTCACTAAATTATTTCAACATTTTCAAGATTTTAACCTATAAAAATGTTTTTCTCTCTCTTTACACAACCTGCCTTAAAATACAAAATTTCTATGCCTATACTACTTCATTTCTTTCCATATACTGCTACTATCTCCTCATTCATCTAAGGTTCATCAGCCTCATTTAATACATTTTAAATTGGCTAGCTATGGACAGTTTAATAAGTGGGAATTTGTCTGAATTTGGCAGGATTCCCTCAACTGCACCCTCATCCACCACTTGTAGATGACTGGTACTATCCCAACTGTAAACCACTGTTCCTGAACAAGTAACAATTGTTTATAAAAGAGAAAAAAAAACACCACCAAAATCAATGAAAAACACAACGCAGAGTTTAATTTGCGTATTGTTCTATGCTGCTATCAAAGGAAGCACGCGCATGAAAACACAAAAGCAGGAAACATTGAAGAAGTACACGCCTTGGCATCAGCTCTTTGCCGGTTCAAGTCTTCACTGCGTAGTGCCTCATACCAATAAATAAAGGATGCACTGAGGGGTGCAGCTTTAAAGCAAAAACACCAACCAAAACCAACACCCAAACCAGCCACACACACATTCCCTCCAACCCCTCCCC
>VXBZ01006321.1:125575-143561 GCA_013399135.1 Heliornis fulica | reverse complement strand
AAAAAAAAACAACCAAAAAACAAACCAACAACACAAAAAACCCCACAACAGAACCAAACCAAACAACAAGCAGACTGAAGACTAAAGCAGCAAACATTTTTGGACTTGTAAAAATTCTTAAGAAAGGTCAATGTCACCTCCAAGATTTTTATATCAACCATTTGCTCTGAAAGCCAGATGTATGCAAATGTCAATAAATGCCAAAGGCAATAACTATAACTCTTACACAACCATATTCTCTGGTTTTCCACAAATCCTCTTTTTTTAATTAACTGACAGGGTTATAATAATAAATTCAAGGAAGGATCCTAGTTTTGCTAGTGTACTGTTCTTACTCAAAACTGCAAAGTATCAATATCAACATTCAATTCAATCCCAGAGCCCTCTTGAACATCTCTGGAATGACCAAAGCATTACCAAGTATCATAGGTCTGACTGGACAGAGAAACCTGACAGTTTTTCTGTGTGAGGCCTCCCAAAACACCAACCAAACCAAAACCACACCCACGGGTTTAATAACACATATTTTGAAATACACCATTTACAATGCTTTAAATTTAAATTGTATAGCAACCATTTACATCCAAACAGTACGCGTCACAACATGCAGCCATTGCTAACTTCTTCCCAACTCTATGTTCTTTTTAGTATATACAAGGCAGGTAAGAAAAAAGGAGGAAATGCTGTCAGAGAAGCAAAAAACACTTAAACAGAAATTAGATACATAAACACTATTTAGACTAAAAATAAGTCCCTGGAGACAATATAACCTCATTTTTAAACAGTATCTTTTTAGAAGTGTACACATATAAAAATAGGCAAATACATTTTACAAATCAAAGCCACTTAAAAATTTACTTGTGAAACTACCCCATTTTCAGCTTTCACCATTAGTTGCACAAACATTTTAAAATGTTAGAAAAATTAATATAACAAAAATCTATGCTGTGATATGACTTTTTCCCCCCAGTAACTGGTACGAACACCCTTATTATTTCCAGCAGTTGTGAACGTGTGCCTCACCCTTCAGATTGTTTAGGCTGAGAACAATCCAAAGTAACTGCAGTCTCAGCACCCTGTGTATGAACGCTCATGTCAGACACAAGGGTCCTGCAAAGCCCAACTGTGCTCTAAGGTAGGGAGCTGGGGCCTTTTAGTCTGGAGAACAGGAGGCTGAGGGGGGACTTTATCACTCTGTACAAGTACCTGCAAAACAGCTGCAGAGGTGGGGGGTCAGTCTCTTCTCTTGGGTAACAAGCGATAGGGCAAGAGGAAATGGCTTAAAATTGCACCAGGGGAGATTTAGGTTGGACATCAGGAAGAATTTATTTACTGAAAGGATGGTCAAGTATTGGAGCAGGCTGCCCAGGGAAGTGGTGGAGTCACCATAAAATGCGAATAGATGAGGTGCTGAAGGACATGGTCTGGAGGTGGACTAGACAGGGTTAGGCTGTGACTGGACTCGATCTTAAAGGTGTCTTCCAACCCAAGTGATTCTATCATTTTAAGAATTACATTCTATCCAAATTCAAACTGTTTCTCATTTTCACAGGATCACAGAACGTTAGGAGTTGGAAGGGACCTCAAAAATCCATCTATTCCAACCCCCTCTACCAGAGCAGGATCACCTAGAGGAGCTCATGGGTCCAGGTGGGTTCTGAATGTCTCCAGAGAAGGGGACGTTAATATTCCTGGACCTTAAAACAGGAAAAATTCTTCACTACTCGGGTCAATCTCCACGACAGTCTGAGAGCAATATAGAGGCAGGCAGTGAAGGAACTGGCAAGATGGAAAAGATAAAACAGCCGAGTGGCACCATGTAGTCAAGAACAGTACAGGGCTAAACACAAGCCAGCAGCCTCCCAGTACCACTACTGCAGGAACATAACGGGGGAGAGCAGCTGATCAGCTTGATGGAAGGGAAAGAACTAGTATTAACAGCTATTCTCATACCTACTCATATGCCCAACTTTTTTTCAAAAGCACTGAACTGTAAGCCCAAGTAAGGGCCTTGGCAATTACTTCCATGATCCATAACGATACACTGTACAGAAGTTATAGGGTATACCAGGAAGAGTTTTGTGATTCTCCTTAGGGGAAGCCCAGCTGCCTGGGGAGCACTCAACTTCCTGAAAATCTGCAGCAACTGAACCAAAGTGCCAGGAAGCACACTGATAGGAAGCAATCTGATATTGTCTCTACAGAGGGCTGGAAAGGTTAATGTTTTCCACTCATCACCATGTCTAAGCCCTGCAATGCTACAAATGCTTCTGCTGAGTGACAGAGGTATTCACCAGAGAAGGACTGAAAAGATGTAAGAAACTTTGCAGACACCAAGGTCAGTGAAGAAGCGGGGGAGGAGGTGCTCCAGGTGCTGGAAGAGAGATTCCCTTGCAGCCTGTGGAGAAAACCATGGTGAAGCAGGTTGTCCCCTGAAGCCCATGGAAGATAATGGGGAGCAGAGATGCCACCTGCAGCCCATGCAGGGGCCCCACGCTGAAGCAGGTAGAGCCATGTGGAAGATGCTGTGACCCATGATGGAGCAAGCTCCTGGCAGGTCCTGCAGCCCATAGAGAAAAGCCCATGCCAGAGCAGGTTTGCTGGGGATACTTCTGACTCAATGGGGCACCATCCTGGAGCAGTCTGGGCCTGAAGATCTGAACTCCATGGAAGGGCCCACACTGAGGCAGTAGGTGAAGAACTGAAGTCCCATTGGAGAAAATCATGGAGGACTGTCCATGGGCAGGATCCCACACTGGAGCACAGGAAGAGCGTGAGGAATGTAATCCCCCACCATCCACGCCCACTAAGAAGGAAAACAACTTCTGAGGAACTTACTGAAATCCCCATCTCCATCTCCCCCTAACACCTGCAGGGAAGAAGGAAGAGAAATTATGAATAAAGTTGAGTCCACAAAGAAGGGAGGGGTGGTGGTGGTGGGTGTTTTAAGATCTGGTTGTACGCATTATCCTACTGCAGTTTCACTCTGTGGGTGGATATGTAATGGATATGTAATAAATTAGATGGGGGTTTTAGCACACATTGAGTCTGTTTTGCCCGTGACGCTCATTGTGGACTGATCTCTCCCTGTCCTTATCTCAACTCCTGAGCCTCTCAACAGATATTCCCCCCACCCCCCCTCTGTATATATATATATATATATGTATATATGTATATCTCCCCTGTCCGGCTAGAGGGGAGTGACAGAGCAACTTTGGTGTATCTGGCCTCCAGTAAGGGTCAAACCACCATAGTCTTCCACAATGAAGGCTACTATTGAGGGATTATAAGGGCAATAATTTTATAAATAAAAATAAGGAGCCCACTAATAATGACAGTTTTGGTACTCCAGTAAGTTAATTTTCTTCTTTCCTTAAGACAAATACATCTAGTGATACTGACCCTCTCTGGAGCTGGACAGCTATGATGTGCAGAGCAAACATGAAAGCTGGGTATAGAATTTAAATACAGCAACTGAAAAAAAAAGTCAGAGTTCAAAGTGGGTTTGAACTGGCTGCAGCCTCCAGTAGAAAGTGTTTTAAGTCTGATAGTACAAAGAAAGAACATTACTGTTTTAAGACACTGAATTTCGCTCACAGCCATCGAACAGGCTAGCATACGAACATACACAGATCACTATTAAAAATGAGGCCTTTCCATTTCATCACAGAGACACAGACAATACGCAGCATGCAACAAAACACAACCCACGGACCAGGCTCCAGGAAGAGGCACCCCCTGTTGCTTTCAGAGGCCACCAGGCTCAAGAAATGTTGTATGGAAGAAGGTTTATAGCTCTGATGGAGGTTGGTGACAAGCAATAGGGACAACAAGCTAAGCAAGAGCAGAAAATGGTGCTTCATCAGTGATCACATCCTTCTGTGCCTTCTCTCACATGACAAATGAGTAGAAGACAGCCCCACCTTATCATTCATGAGGCGATTTGGTAATAAACTTCACTACTCAAGTGAAATTTTTTCTCCTTATTAAAAACCTTAAACGAAAGTCGCCTGTGGGAAGAGGGACACAAATCTTATATTCCAAAGGAGCAGAAGTAATAAAACACATTTTTTTGGTGACAGTGGTAGCACCAAAGAGAACCTCTTAATTATTGATGGGGGCAAATATTCCTGGTTCAAGCAACCTAAGAAGAGCCACTATTAACTCTTAATATCTCTGTGACAAATCAGTTTCCTTTCCCTGTAACTAATTTATCCTTTGCCAGTGGAGTGCTCTCACACATGGATACTTAATTTTATGGTACATCAAAGCTTATCTATATCGTATGACTTAGTAACTTACTGAGCTGGATCATTTACAATTCTGCCTCGAGATCTCAGAATCCAGTCTAAAACAGAATCCTGTAAATGAAATTACCCTGACATGGCCAAAGGCCAACCCCAGAGGCCACTGCTCAGAGGAACTCTCTTTTCCTTCCGTTACCTCTTCAGGATTTCTAATAACGTTCCTGAAGACTTGATCTAATGTTACCCATTTAACTGTACATGCTCTTCATATGACAAAGAACAGAGACCAATGTTAAGTCACTCAAAATCAGACAAGGACAAGGTGTTGGCGCAACCCCAGCACATTACACACATTTTATAAATACGTACCTTTGACAAAACCAGGTCATCAAGTTATTTCTGTAACTGTAAGACAGCCAAATAAGTTAACTAAGTCTGTTCTCATACTTTCCTTTCTCACCTTGCTTGTCTGATCTCATTTTGGATTAAACTTTACAGCCTGTATTTGTACAGCACTTCCTAAATCCTCCTCTCTGCACATCACTCTACAGGGCACAGTACAAAACTCTGGGAGCAATAACCCTGCTCACAGTCCAAAACAAACACAATGAATTAAAAGCAGACCTGCCCCAATGTATCCAGTATCACCGCAGAAGATCCTACAAATGGGTAAGGTCTCAACTTGCCAACCTCCCCCCAGAGAACAGCACCTCAAACATTTAAAACCCATTATTCGATATATCATACAAGTTAAAATGTCCATCTTACTCAACATGGATGCCTGCCAAAAACATATCATGACAAAGCACCTCACACCCCTTCTGATTTCATTTAACAACAGTGAGAACAGTTAGGGCTAACAGTGATTTATGGACATTTTTAAAAAAATAAATCACAGTAGGTGGTGTGAGATTATATTTAAGATATAACTGAAGACTGTCCCCACCGATTGACTAGGTCTGACTTTTTTTACTGAGCAGTCTCCTACAGTAAGTTTTGCAATTCACTGCATCTGAGTGATGAGTAGGAGTGTTTCTCTCAACTTCAACACCATGTGCTAGCAAGGCATTCAATATTTTTACTCTAAAAAGAAATTCATGGTTTGGATACTAGAAATTCAAGCCTGGCAAGCTTTTGAACATGCATTAAGTATGTTTCATAGAAAGTATTTCCCATTCTGCTCAGCATGATGAAGTCCTGTTTTTTAGGAGAAATGGGCACCTTTGAAAAGGAAATCCTTCAATTACAGTAAAGGGTAACTGAAATCCCACAGCCAACACTGATCAGCAATAAAGTGAGGTAATTTCTGGACCTCCATTAGAGATGGGATACCTATTTTTCAATCCGATGTGAAACTGGTTTCAGTAACATAATGGAAAGGGGAGAAAATTGCATTATTACCATGCATGAAAAAAAAAAGTTTGAAATATCCTATTTATTTTCTCTCTGATGGATGTGGATTCTTTTGTACTCCTTAGTGATGTGATTCACAGGTCAGCCTTCTGGGAATCAAGCCTGTGCCCATTTACCAATGTAATATGATCATTTAGCATAATTAGCATGCAATATTTTGACACTGCTGTGGGCTTGGACCAGATATGGAATGTAAATATTTGCTGAACAGTACATCCTAGTGTCCAGTGCTGCATAATGGTGTAACTTAAGACACTCACTTGACATGCCTTCTCTTATGGGGACAGAATTAAGGCTGCTGTGGGAATTCTCACTTTCATAACATAAGGCAGTTTAAGGATTATAGATAATGTTACATTAATTTATGCAGTATCAAATTTTAAGGGGGTGGAAAGAAGATGAATGGGCTCACAATACAGCAAGCACTGCAAGTGGCACAAGGATGAACAGAAAGACAACTCCAGGATGAAAAAGAGTAACCACTTCAAGCTCCCCCATGTATCTTTTCCCTGATGTACTCCATCACCCAAGAGCAGAACCCAGCTTTCCTAAGTCACAGGAATCAACAGAGCGCTATTCAGCATGATTCAGTGTGTGGCACACAAGCAAAAAGTAATCAAAAAATCACTGCAAGATGTACACACAGAGGCCTTACAGGAGAGATGTTTTATGTCTAAGCCAGGACTTTTTATAACCGTCTTAAATTCTACAGCATGAAATTTCATAGGTTCTTTATTTTACATACTGCAACACTTTGTCTCATCTACAACAAATACAGATGTTGCCTATATCAGTGCCTAACACCTCTTCACTCTTTTTCTTGGAACAGAAATATCCAGAGGCTGTTCACACCAACAGCAAACAGAGATTTTAAGCTAGTTGTGTACCTCTTATACATCTTATTAGTTATTTATTCTCTCAGAAATGTGCAGGTCCTACAAATGAAATTTTTCAAAGCAGTTAAGACAACTACTGCCCTGACACTGAAAACTCTCTCTCAGTGTATTTCTCCCTTATATAGACAGTATCCCAAGAGCAGTACATCTTTTCCATAACCCCACGACTAAGTCATCACACGGCCCCAGTCTTCTCTCTGAAATGTCAATGCAAGCAACATAAAAGATCAGTTTGACTGACTCCAAGTATCCTTCAAAGAGATCTTTCTTACTTGAGGTAACTGGAAGTATGCCGATGTAAACGCCACAGACCAAATCCGGAGAGATGAAGAAACCCAAAGTGAACTTTGTTGCCTTTTGGACCCACTGCCCATTACAAACATTAACACCACAAGAGGACAGAATAGAGGGATTGATGGAAAAAACCAAACAAACAAAAAAAAACAACAAACAACAAACAGCAAGTTATGACATGTCCCACCTGCTTCTGAACAAAAGGAGTATGTCTAAACCTTGGTCTGTAGGACATAATACACCAACTTCATCTGGACTTGAATTTGAATAACAGGCAAAATATTAAAGCAGACTCAGAGAAACTAAAGGGGAAACAGATTAAGGGCAAAAGTAAAATTTGTGTGTCAGTTAAATTAAAAGTGCTAGTCAGAAAAATCCTTGGCATTTAGGTCCCTTAACATCACCAAGACGCCTAATGACCTGTTTACAGCAGCAAGAACAGAAATTAAGCAAGACTTTTCCTACTGAACTCTCTCCTGCACTAGTCCCACTTTCTGATTAGTCTCATCTTTGCTTCTAGTACAACAAACAACCGCTGGGAGTGAGAAATTACACAAATCCAAACACAAAGCACCCCGCTTTATCCAGTTCATATTGGTACTTTCAGGGCTGTAGCAGCACTATCCCTCATGTTAGGCACTGCATGCACGGCAGACTGACATGAGCGAGACCAGCACTTCCTCCAACTGAACCGTGTGGAGGAGAGATGCAGAACGGTGCCACCTCCAAGTCTTAAAGCCCTACAAAAAATACTGCAGCTGCATACAAGAGGTACAGGCTGACTTATGTTTTTGTTAAATGTGATTATTTACACATGATCAACAGAAATATTTCCATTTTTCTGTTGCTGGGGATGGTTTTTAAATGAGAGCTTTGCCTCAGCCTGCCTCACTGGTATCGCACAAGATTCTGAAAGACTGTTCTAGAGTCTGGAGGTTACAAAAAAAGTTCTGAGATCTATAAAAAAATAGATTTTTTAGGTTTTCAGATTTCCAATAAAAGGCAATTTTTTTAGAGATGAATACGAAAGTCGGTTTCAAGAATGGTGTTTTCAAATCTAACTACTGCCCCTTTCAGAACAGTGAACATGGAGCTAATTAGTTGCCTTCACGTTCAGTCTCTTTGCGTTTAGTTTTAAGAATTAATTTGCCTCAAATTAACTACTGCATTTGTTGTCAACAGCTCTTCCTGCTTTCACAGTTTACACAATCTATTTACTACAGATACCTCAACATACCATATACATCTTCCAAAAAGCAAATTAATACTGTATGAACAATGCCAGGCTCATCGCTGCTGCCAGGCTCCGTGTCAAGCACATGCAGCCAGCCAACCAAACCAGCTCCATAGAGACACAAAAGACAACTTTACTTCAGCAACATAATCAATCATATTGAAGTCAAGTGTGGCTTAGCAATAAATAAAGAAATTCAAGGATTGAATAATCCAGGTTTCCTACAGTTCCACTGCATAGGAGTTCGCTAGTTGCTCAAACTGATGCCAGACATGGTTTTCTGTCAACTACATCTAAAGATTCATTTCATTCACCACTGATGTAAGCTTGTTATGAATACAGCACGATCAGTAGCAAAGGCAAGAGTGTTCTAAGAGGAGACCTTCACGTCACGTAATCCCATGCCAGGTAGTTGCCCTTGCCACATCATAGTTACTCTGCTTGGCTTAACATAAACCAGGTCTATACAGTAACATTAGTGAAATAAAAAAAATCAGCAAAAAAAACCCCAATTTACAAAAAAAAAAAAAAAAAAAGAAACAGTTAGAGGAAAGAGGTCTTGCTGTTTACCAGGCAAATGTTGATAACAAAGAAACAACAAATCAGACCAGAACTGGTGAGATGAAAATTCCCAAGCACGGGCAACTGAAGAGGCTCAGTTCATGACCTCCAATATTCACTACAGACCTCAAAAGGATGCAACACTGTTGCAATAAATGATGATGCAAGGAATGAGTACCCTGCAAATCCTTCAAAAAACTAGCATCTTTCACCATGTTGTCTACACAAGTGAGGAACTGTCTTCAACTGCCAGGCAACGTGTCCAAACCACTGCTCACAGCAGAAGTTTACCAGACAGGGCTGCCTTTCAAACCAGAAGTCCTGTAACATTAGGGGTAGGAAAACTTAGGGGAAAACAAAAAAAACTTACACCTTTTCTCTTCTAGAAAGCTCAATGATTGGTAGGCACTTACCTCCTCTTAACTATTAGGTACATCACCACATTTGGTCCTCTAAAATAAAGTATACTTGTCTTTCAGTTCCTCAGATCACATCCCAAGGGCAAGCAAAATCTCTTTGCTGTAGTAAACTGATGCCTTGGCCTATGCCATCAGCACCAAGGTAATATCTACTTTGGCTACCACTGATTTACGCATTTGCTGTGGGGTATTTTGTACCTGAAGCATGGGAGGAGTGTATTTTTTAATAATAAAATTAAAACCTACATCTCTAACTATTTTCCAATCTTTGCAACAGGAACAGGGCTGTCATAACAATCTAAGCAGGAGCAGTTTGCTTGGCTGACTTGCACTTCTACTAACTTCAGAGGGTCATGGACCAGAGAACATAACCTCTCAGTGCCTCTTAACAGTTGAGAGAGATGCCTTAGCAGCTCCAAAAAGGGCAATTGCCTTCAGAAGACTTTGAGAAGCTACTTTCAANAAAAAAAAACAGAAGAATTAAAAACTATTTGCTAAAGTAGGAAAAAAAAAAGAAGTGGAGATTCCTGCATGAAGCAACATTTCTCTATAAAGAGCTTTAAAAAGCAATTAACAGCTGCATATCTAAATTACTTGAACTAGTTTTGTTTCCCCTATTGTGGTTTCATATAAAAACAAGGAAGAAACAGACTACACACAGCAAAACTGGATGTGTTGTTCTCTTACCATAGCATGAACTTCTTCAGCTCTTCAAGGAGGAACTGATGGAAAACAGAATGAGAGCAAGAGTTGAAGATGGAGAGTACATACCTGGGAAAACCAAGCTAAGATGAGACACAAGCACAACTTTCTGCTTTCATAAAAGAAAACAAGACATAGTAGATTACTTGGGAGTCCCTGGAGAGTAGGAAACTTCTGCTGGTGGAATAAAAAAAGGAAAGCCTAAGAGCAATTATGAGGGTGATTTTTTCAGGGAAAACCAGCTGTTTTAAAAAAAGATGTCTTGAGAAATTATTTAAAGAAAAACAGAATGAAAGGGGAAGTTTCTTGTATAATTCTTGGGAGATATTTTGTGATGACCATCTCACCAGGAAATTATGTGAAAACATGGAATTTGGAAACCCGAAGGCCTCACAGATGAATTTACATTGGTGTAGGAATTTAAGACTCTGTCTGTTCACAGCTCCTCCTCCTCCTAGTTCTCCCCAGAAGACACCTTCTCTGCTTCACAGCCCTTTTCACTCTGCTTTCTGTATTTGCAATTGAGAAAACACAATGAAATCCCTTCCTCTCTCTGATACCCCTCAACAGATCACTGATTCCAGCAATTACTTTTACTATGTGTGTCTTACCCTAATCTATGACCACATCAACCTGAAATAATGTCCTGGGTCTTCCCCATTACCACCTGAAACAGGATCCAGCCCCTCTTCCACTCCAAGTTGTTGTGAGGGGAATAAGTAGGAAATTTTTCTAGACTTGTTCTTCCCCCTTGCCCTCAACTTTCATGTTTTGATGTGTCACCAAATTCCTGAGTAATAGATGCCTAGACAGTGTATATGCTCCTCATAGCTGCCTCTGCTGCTATCTATAGCATCCTGGGGTGCTATGGAATGCAGAAGAATTGCCCATCCTGCCACCTTCTCCATTGCTGGGAAACAGCTCGTCAGAAGCCTTTTGAGCACTCAGAGCCACTGTTACTTTGCAAAACTTGGTGACAGCACAGCAGCAATGGAGAGATCCAAACACTCTACTATATGAATGAGAAACACTTTATTTATATTTAGAAGGTTTCCTTCACAGGCTTTCAAAAGCCAGCTATTTAGGTGTTAAGGGTTTCTTTTTCATTTTATAGGTAGACATACTCCTGTCTGCTTGTTAGTACATGTCTCTTCTATTGCAAGAGCCATTATCCCATTCTGATGGTATTTTGTCCATGTGTATATAAACACATGTAAACAATACTTTGCACACTGCCCTCGAGCAGAAATAACATGCTAGACATTCTCAGAACACTGGTTTCAAATGTTTGCTCCCTCTCGTCAGGAAGCCACAGACCACTATGAGGTCTCCCCTCAGCCTCCTCTTCTCCAGCCTGAACAAACCATGGACTTCAACCTGTCCTTGGAAGACTTCCCCACCAGACCTTTCACCATCCTCACTGCCCTCCTCTGGACACTCTCCCACAGCTTTGTGTCCTTGTCTTGTAGCACCCCAAGCTGCACCCAGTGCTCAAGGTGAGGCTGCACCAGTGCAGTGTAGAGCAGGACAATCACCTCCCTGGACTGCTGGCCATATTATGCCTGTTCTTGGGCAGAACCACCTTACGCTGAACTCCACATGGAGTTATGGGTAAGAAACAGCATGAGACAAAGAAATAGGAAAAAAATGCTTTAAAAAGCATTCTCATATTTCAGAAATTATCAAATCTAAAGTGTCCTTGCCTGTGCTCAAACTCCTCACCCAGTGGAAGCACTGAAATGGGTTCACCAGTGTTGCTCGATATGACTGGAGACTGGATGCACCATGAGGAATAGTCTCCCCTTCAATATTCATAGTGGTTCTTTCCATTTTTACCATTCCCATCATTTGCTCAGATTTCTCCCCTCACTAGCTCAAGGAGCAAGTTGTTTGCAATGCAGTTTTTAGTCCAGAATGTTAAAATTAAGTTGCCTTGAGGAGAGAACATTTAGTACCAAATTGCAAAAGAAAAGCAACTTGGGTTAGTAACTCTGGAGTGTGCAGTGCTGTGGCTCAGGGTTTGCCCTCTGGAGCCATATTCATCTGGAAATTAGTTATGACCACCTAGATGCTACAGAAAACAGAGCAACTCCTGAATACAGACAAAATTACCAACCAGAAAGTACTACTTGATTCGCTTTGTCACAATATTTCCTTTCCTACCAGTCCTTCCCACCAGGGTCCTAAACCCAGGATTCCCTCAACTTCAAGCCTTGCCACACTCAATCTTTCAGGTCAAATGACATCAGCTAGGAGTGAACTCCAAGGATACGAAACACAAGAGAGAAAACAGAGCCCTCTGCTCTCTGGGATTTGAGTCAATCCCTGCTCCCTAGGTCTGTCACAAGATTTTGAGCCAAGTATCCTTCAGACCTGCTGGGTGTGACATTTCAGCTCTCTGTTCAGCATACCACCTCATCCTTTCTTTTCAAACCTTCCTCCCCAGGGGAGGGCCACCGATTTTCTTTCCCTTAACCTACTGCCTTCTCAAGGTTCCTGTGTTTTCACTTAATTGCCCTGAGCTCCTTCTCTAGTCCAGCTCTGTGTCCTCCCCACAGGAGCCACCTGAGGATAACATTATGCCCTATGCCTGGATGAGGTTGCCATGCCCCATCACAGCCTTCTTAGGAGTAAACACAGAAAGGTCCAAGCAACTGTAAATCAGTGCAGACTGTCCACAGCAAAGGAAGTTCCACCTTAACAGTATCAGTGTAGAAGTTAAAGCTCAGTTCACACAGTTCAGCTGATTCAAGTCATGCAGTGGCTTGGCCTCAGAAATATAATGGGCTTTTTATTAGTTAATGCAGTTTGTTTCCTTTTTTGCATTTCCAACAAGGATCATGGAAATCAACAGCCTAGCTATTAGTCACTTCCACCTTCAGAAATATCAGAACAGCCTTGGAACAGCGTAACAGAGTTTGCATTAAAAAGAACGACTCTGGCTGCAGAAAGAAAAGGTACTTTTAAAAAAAAAGAAAAATAAAAAATCTTTTATGGCTTTGAACCAATGATTAACGCAAACTTCAAATCTTTCAAACTGATGTAATTATTTCAGTACTATCACAATATCACAACATCATAATCACACCACTGCAAAGAAATGCTAAGCTTGATTAATGCTTTTGTCCATTTACAGGCTCATTGGAGCATATGTTTCAGATTTAGTCTGCCTCGTGTCCCTGGAGCTATACCCAGCACATGCTTATGTGTTTTATACTCTTGATTTTAAAAAGGCTTTTCAACAATAGCATTTTTCCACCCCTCCTCAAGAGGCAGTTAAACAGACTAATATATCTCGCTGCCATCAAAACGCAGTTCATTACCTACCGGGGATGCCACATCTCCTCTGTGTCCTTCCCTCTGCGTGAAGCATGGAGGTCAGACGTCTCGTGTCTTATCCTGCATGCAGTTAAGGCAAAAGCAGCAGGGCTCTGCCCCAAGGATCATGCTTTGCTCTACAAGCTCTAGCCCTCAAGGTTTGTTTTTGGCAGCAACGAATGCAAGTGCTTGGAATATCAGAAGAAACAGTTTAATAGAGCCTGAAGAGGAAATTATTTCAAAAGCAGGCTAGGAAGGAAAGGTGAGGTGGGGGTTGAAAGACAACATAGTGCTGCCTGAGACAACAGAGAACTCAGAGACAGGAGACGTTCCCAGAAACACCTGTGCAAAGAGGGAAGTATCCAGCAGCTTTCACTAGAGAACAATGTCCTGCTTCATTACAAACACACCTCAGAAAGACACTGAGCTGCTTGAGTGAGTCCAGAGGAGGGCCAGTAAGATGACCAGAGGGCTGAAGCATCTCTCGTATGAAGACCAGCTGAGAGAGTTGGGCTTGGTCAGCCGGGAGAAGAGAAGGCTCAGGGGGGTACCTTACAGCAGCCTTCCAGTAACCAAAGAAAGATGGAGAGAAACTCCTTATCACAGAGTGTACTGATAAGACAAGGGGTAATGGATTTAAGCTAAAAGAGGGTAGATTTAGATTAGACACAAGGCAGAAATTCTTCAATCTGAGGGCGGTGAGGCACTGGCACAGGTTTGATGTTTTTTCCCTGGAACCATAGCACTGACATTTAGCAATGCAAGTTTCATCTGAGAGAGGCTACAAGGAACAGCAGAATCTGATTCGATAAATGAGCTTTTTAAAGCTCATTTTTAAAAATCAGCAACAGAGGAGAGGAAGGACAGAGTGCATTGTTGATAGTTCATCTCAAAAATAGCATCTTGCTATACATCAGCAAAACACAACCATTTCTACCTTTCCAGTAAGCACTTCAAAATTAAATCCTAGCATGTGTTGTACTAAGTGAAGAAAAGGCAGTGAATTGTGGTAAAGTAGGGATGTGCTGAGGAACTGCCATGTAGAGAGGAAAAGACCTATTTCTGATCTACTGACATTCTCTAGGTATTGCTAAGCTGTCCCTACCGGGACTGAATTAGCCCTAAGGCCCCTTAACAACCACGTCACAAATGGGAAGTCCTCCGCTGATCCTGGCATATTTGTTCCATTTTCTACTGAGTCCAAGAAGGTCTTCACCTGACAATGTATACTGTCTGTTCCCCAGCGCAGCACCATATTGCACTGTTACCACACTTCCTACATGCAGTTTGAAAGAACACAGCTTCACCTGTTCCAGGAAGCATCTTTAAATGACATTACACTAAAAAGGCACTTGTACTTCGAGAATCACTACAGGAAAACAAGAAGAAAGAACTTTTAGCCCCTCTGCCCACACACATACACTCTTCCAGCATAAGCCCTTATTTAGTGAAGAAATTTTTTTAAATTCCTCTATTAAGTATCTTAGCATTACATTAGCATCCTAAAACCCTTTTCTATTTCTTCAACTGAGGCACTTACATATATTGCCATGGTTTGACATACCTCCTTCATTCTCAGACAAAATTCTGCTTGATCTTAAGACCAGGCCTGTTCCAACACAAATTCTCTGAAGAGGTTACCTGGTCCCACACTTGCTCTACTTTACATAGGGCAACTGTGAGGTCTTTACAATGGGACTTTATCCACTCTGTTTTGTCATGGATTCATCCCAGCCTGCAACTAAGTGCCCACACAGCAATGGTGGAGAGAATTGGAAGAAGTGAGAAAACTGGTGGGTTGAGATAAACCACAGAATGTCAGGAGTTGGAAGGGACCTCGAAAGATCATTTAGTCCAAAGCCAGTTTACTAGGTAAAGCAAAAGCCCTGCACACAAGTAAAACAAGAGAAGGAATTAATGAACCACTCCCCATGGGCAGGCAGGTGTTCAGCCATCCCTGTGTTCAGGAAAGCAGGGCTCCATCACATGTAACAGTGACTTGGGAAGACAAATGCCATCACTCCAAACATCTCCCCCACTTCCTCCTTCTTGTTCTAGCTTTATATGCTTGACATGACATAATCTATGATGAAATATCCCTTTGGTCAGCTGACCCCAAGTGACTCCGCTGTGTCCCCTCCCAATTCCTTGTGCTCCTAAAGGCTACTTGCTGGTGTGAGAAGCAGAAAAGGTATTGACTCTATGTAAGGATTGCCCAGCAGTAACAAAGACCATCCCTGTCTTACCAACACTTTTCAGCACAAATCAAAAACAGAGTTACAATGAAGAAAATTAACTCTATCCCAGCTAAAATCAACAGTCTTGAAAACATGTAGGACAGACACTGCACAACCCCTCTGGGCAGCCTATTCCAACACTCAGCTGTCCTCATATAATAAAACCCTTTCTGCTATCTGTCTTGAAACTCTTGTTTCAACTTGTATTTGCTGTTCCTCAGCTCTACCTTCTTGATAATCTCAAGTACTGGAATAGTTCCCATCAAAGACTTCTAGGCTGAACAAACCCACTTCCCTCACCTCATACTGTATCAGGGTCCTGCCTGCACCAAAAAGCCTTTAAAGGCCCCGATGAGCCTCACCTGGTGCCTCCACACCCACTCTACACACAGTCCCAGTAGCACCATTTATATTCTGCCTTTGGTCTTAAGCCCCTTCCCAAGCTATGGGTATTTTTGTTTCAAGTCGCGGCCCTGTAGGGTCATGTACCCTGTTGTTCTAGACCCCAACCCATGAATTCCTCACTTGATCCCAGACCTGCCACATCACTATGGACCTACTCAGCAATAACTGAATTGTGTCTGACCCTAATTACCATCACAAGACTTGATTCTGACCTGTTGATTCACACCTCATCTTGGACCTGCCTTATCATCACAAACCCACCTGGCAATCTAGACTCTCACTTGGCACTGGCTGCCTCACTCCGTACCATGCGACGTGGCCCTGGCTGGTGGGGCACCTTCCTGGTCAGCTGAGTTGCCCCCCACTTCAGTTCTCCATCTGTTACCAAAGGTGAGCTGTTCCACAATGTACTCTGGCCCCTTGAAGGTCCTCATGGCCCTCCACTGGACTAGTTTATCCATATATTTCTTGCCCCTGGATACACTATTCCAGACTGTCTAACAAATGCTAAATTCAGGGTGATAATCACTTCTCTGGGTATGCTGGCCGCAGTCTTAATATAGGCCTGCGTGTTTGCCGGCCACCTCTGCCGGCACACACCCAGCCTCTTTAAAGCTTTCTCATCTCCTTATAAGCATCAATAAATGTAGTGACATTCTTACAATGTAGAAAAGTAATGGGGTGTCAGTCACTTGCTAATAGCACAAGACTGAATCATGACAAAAGTGAAAAACTGAGATGCGTTTTCAATAGTGAAACCCAAGTACAACAGGAGCGTTATCTAAAACAAGCAGTTTCTTCTGATCGAGGCCCACGCAACTCCGCACCAGCTCTCACAGAGTAATACTGAGACAAAGTCTTGCCAGTTTCACATGTGCCACAAATGTGAAAGGAAGTCCTCCAATCAGCGCTGCAGACTCCAGGGTTGTTTTGCTACATTATTTTGCACTGTTCCCATGCTTTTCCTTTTTATTACAATGTTTTAATTGGGCAGGGAGGGGTTAAACATTAAAAATATACAGTTATGTTGGAAATAACCTCATGGACAGACTGAGGTTTGGCATCCTTTGGAAGAAAATAACTTAAAATAGCAAGGAAAGCAAAGACTGGGATATGCAACTCTGATGGCTATTTTCTGTTAAAATAACCACAACAGCCAAGATAACACTGACACTACCATTTAACCCTTAAACTTCCTCGAAAGTGAAGAGCACTATCACTGTAACCTCAGAACTTTGAATAATGTAAATTATGCTGCATTAGTTATATTCTGATCCTGAAGTACTCTCATACAGATTTACTCATTAGAATTAGTACTAAGTAGAGTTTAAATGCCCCAAATCAAATTCACCATAAGATCTACAACCCCATTATAGAAAAGGCCTTCTCCGTACCATTTGCAATTTGAATAGCACAGATCTAAAAATAAGAAAAAGAAAGATCTGGAGGCAGAAGCTACATTAGCCCTGTCAGTTTGTATTCTTGGAGCTCAGAAAAAAATGCGAAATGCAAGTCAGCAGCATAGAATTAAGAGGACCGATTTTATTTTTTCTTAATGTTATCAACCACCTGCATACATTGATAATTTATCTTTTGATATTTTTTAATTACTGATTGGTAACTATGGCCTCTATGTTCTATGTTGATATGACCCTTACGAATGCATTTATTCAGTGGCTATTATCCTTTGCCATTACACACCCCGGTTATAAAGAACTTTATCAACTTAACAAACAAACCATTAGAACTATCATAGGCATCTGTTACTAAGATCTCTACTACAGATGTATGTTAGTTCTAGCATCCACAGATAAAGTTTAGGGCCACCTAGAAATAACAGCATAAACAAGCCGAATGATTTAACTCTCATGGCTGTTCCGGAGAATATCCAATTCTTTCCCCATCGAATTCCAGACTGACTTACCCCTTAAAATACATTCAGTGCAATCAGTTAGGAAAACCAGGTGCCCTCATTCCTAGCCCTGTGCTTCAAACCACAAAACCACCCCCAGTAAAAGCACAAGGAAAAAATAAACCAAACCAGAGTTGATAAAAGGACTAAGAAACGTCGCTTGATTCACGCCTCACCGCATCCAGTGTAGTTATTCCCCCAAGGCAGCATGCCCACAGCACAGGTCCTCCCCTGTGCCCACCTCAGGACCCGAAGGTCTTTAGGAGCGCGGCAGAGGTCCCGTCAGGAGGGAGGTGACAGGCAGATACCCGAGATCCGGCAGGAAAGTTTCCCAAAGCTCGGACAGGA